>VZTU01015790.1:0-29824 GCA_013400835.1 Zapornia atra
ATATTTTAATAATAATAAAAGTTATATAAAGCCTGATGATCCTCAGCTGGTGGAAATGGGCATGGCAGCAAGGAAAATCAGTTTTCTATCAGTCAAGACTAAAAACCACACACCTAGTTTTTATAACAGGCTCGGCAAAGAGAATGATCTTTTTAAGCATAGAAGGACAATGCTTAATTTGATGAAACAGAGGAATCATTTTTTTCTAGTGAGATAGCTCCCCTATAAATCATGAAAGATGTTTATGGGCATAGTTTCTTTGTGTATTTAAAAGTAAATACATTTAAAAGCAAATACTGTACTTTTAAATACATTACTTTTAAATAAACACTGAATATAAAAACTATTCGGAACTGCCATTCTCTAGCAAAAGAGAAGTATTTAGTATCAATAATTTAACCAGACTGGAGTTTGGAGAGCGAAGCAAATCCACCATCCCTATTTATAAGAAAATTCCAGGATATTTTTTTTAATTATTTCATCTTTTTTTCAGACTTTTTCTATCCTAGACCAACTTTTGCAACAGAGGAGAATTTATTCAGATAATTTCCAATGGAATGGTAATCATCTGGGTTTAGTTTAAAATTTGCTAGGATGCCCACAAACTGGTTGAGTCTTGCAATTTCAGTTTAATGTAAAAATTTTCCCGTGGTCTGGAGTGAATTAGATGTGTTGCTCTCAGATGATCTATGCTTTCTAAAAACCTCTCTTGGCTTCTTCCCCACAAACTTTTGCTTCTTTGTTTTATTTTCTTCTTCAGTGACTAAATGATGAGGCAAATGAAACTGGTGAGGAAAGAACCAGGTACAACAAGGTCATATTACAAGGCCAATGACAAAATCAGTATTAAAACTCTTAAACCAGATTGAGAAAAAGTAGACACTTCCAGAGAGATTATTACAATTAATAAAAATTTTCAGCAAAAAAGGATAAAAAACCATAGAAACCACTGTTTCATATTTCACCTCTTTTTTAGCTAATATAATACTTACCATTTATTTTATTTCCAGTCTACCAGACTGTCTCCCCAAGTGGCTCAGAATGGCATAATGCTTTAAAATGTACATAATGTTTTATCTATATATGATTTAAATAAAATTATGACCATTACAAATGATTCAGCTGCGTTAACATGGTTTTATGTTTGTCATAAATTTTTAACACGCAAGAAAATGAATCAAAATGTATCTCCCTTATGGTCATTAAATAACAACTCTGAGCTGCCTATCATACTTAGGTATCCTATTTTAAAACTTTGTGAAGAAAAGGGATGCAATTAGGTTGATGGATATTTTTGATAGGGGAATAGTAATGTCTTTTTCAATGATAATGCAAAAAGATGAAATTCCATCAAGTCATTCTCCTGACTTTTATTACTGATGCATTACATAAAAGCAGTGTGGGGAAATGAACTGAAAGACACTCAACTGAATGTTTGGAGAAAAAAGAGTAATCAGCATGGTGACACCATGATCAGAGGTAAAGACATGTCTGATGCCTCAAATATGAAGAGAAATATAAACAGAGACCTGAAATAAAGTGAGGGAGGAGTCCATATACTCCTCTCTACTTACTAACCACACTGAAGAGCCACTTGACGGAATCTGATCTGAGGGCAGTGTTTCACTACTGTCTTAATATCCTTTAAGCTCTATAGAGAAGACTAGAACAAGATGGGATTCATTTAATCTAAAATTAATTTCTAAATGTTTCAGTGGGTTGGATGGCCACACTTCATTAAATCGTTTTGAAAACCCTTTTAATTTCCATTACTTTAAAATATCCCACTTGTAAAATAGGAAAATACTTATCTATTTGCAGTAGAATAACTTAATGACTGCTTCTATGGAGTTCAAATATATTGATCTGAGGTCTCACCTGAAAATGCAGCCTAACTTGTGGTGCTGCAGGGTTGGATAAAGTGAGGTAAACACAGTGCACTATCTTCAGAGACTTTTCATTTTCCAAAATGCTTAGGGTGCAACCCATTTCTCATCCTCATCTGCTATGTCAAAGGAATTAATAAAATCATAATATTGTAGAAGGGTTAGGGTTGGAAGGGACATTTAAAGATCATCTAGTCCAACCCCTTTTCCATGAACAGGGACACCATTCACTAGATGGTGATGCTCTTAAGACCCACCCAACATGGCCTTGAACACTTCCAGGGATGGGGCATCTACAACTTCTTTGGGAAATGGATGCTTCTTTGGAAGCATCTAGTCCANTTTGAAAAAAAAAAAAGAAAACCCTTAATGTCTTCTAATTGTAGTTTTACATATATATATATATATAAATGGAACAAATATGGACTTGGTTTCTCTGAATCAAAATAACTGAAAAGTTTCACTCAAAGGCATCAGTCATTTTTGGTGCTGTATTCATTTAGAAAATAGAGAAGTTATGTTATGAATCATAAAATGTAATGTAAGAAAGTAACGTCCTAAAATGCAAGAATGCACAATACCTGGCAAATTTGTGCTCTCAGGGGCAGAAAAAAGTAAAATAAGAAAATGTGTGTCTTCATTAAACACTTGCTTACCTACCCAGGGAAAACGCTGAAATTACTCAATTAGGGAATATGTGCTGAATTAGATACAAGATACCAAACCTTATCAGACTGATAGCTTTGGAAATGAAGGCTAATTTATATTTTGTAGATTTTTAAAGGGCAGGTTATCTTTTATACACATCAAAGAATTGTTTCAGAGATTTCGCCTTCTAGGCTAACACACTGTTGAGGGAAAATGTTTAATATGTTGAAAGGTGCAGTAAAAATTACTAGAAAATAATATCAGAAAAAATTTGTTTAGAGGTTTCTGGTGAGATGAATTTTAACACAGAATAATTATAACTTTTCTGGAAAAAATCTGTAAAATTGTTCCAAGGAGTTTTACAGTGATTTCTTTTTCAAGCTTATTTTTCTAATTTCCAACTATTTTTCCTGTTTATTGATGAACCGATAAATTGCAGATATTCTAAATAATTAATTTATAATATTTGCAATTGACTGAAATTAATACATGTGTGATTTTTCATAATTAAAGTTGAATTCACCAGAAAGTTTCTCAGAAATTCCCATGGAATTTAAGACTCGTTTTGATTTCTCATGGTTTATAAATATAATTTGCTTTCCATACAACAGCAGTTGTGAACCCACTCCAATTAGGGACACTTTTCAGGTCATATCCTTAAACTTCATTAAATGAATGTATTTTCTTGGAAAATGAGCTTAAACATTTACTTAGTAGGCAGCTGGAGATTCACTGACAAGGTGGTCCGTGGTGGAAGCTCGGTGGAAGCTCACTGTAAGCTGTAAGTCCTCTCCATATGAGGTTTCTTCGGTACAGCCAAACCATGGAAATGCTACACTGATAGATGCAAGCTTATACCTCATGCTAGATGCCGAAAACTCAGCAGTTTGCATTGTCTCACTTTTTTTAAAAAAAGGGTGAAAATCCATAGAGGGTAAAAATCTAATACAAAGCATGCCTACAAAACATGACCTGTATTTAAATGCAAAGGTCCAATTTTTGATCCTCAGCATCATCCAAGCTGGTAGGTTCATGTTAACACTTCTAAGTGGGTAAGACATGAACCTAGGCACCCTCCTAGGTAAGTAAAACTCATGATTTGTGGCCAGGAATGTCTGAGTTTAAAATTTGCTGAAACGTTTATGAAGCGCTTTAGAGTCTGTTTAACCCAAGATAAGTGTTTATACAACTGCTCTGTTTTCTATTCTCTTCTAATACCCTAAATCCCATTGGCCATTTTGACAGTCTTGTGAGGTCTCAAAACACAACATTCCACAGACATCAGGTAGAGAATCACTGAATCATAGAATGGTCTGGGTTGAAAGGAACCCCAAGGGAAGTACAAAATTGGTAGTTATAATTTTATTTACAGCCAGTTGAGTTATGAAGGGGTTGGTAACACCATCCTGGCATGAATGGGTCTTATTGGAGGAATGCTGGGGGGGCTTTGGGTACATGGGGATCTTGGTGGTACTGCAGGAAAGAAAAAGTTACACTGTGATGTGTCCACACTGTGTTGTGGTGTGAAGAAGTGGAAAGAAGCAGGAAAAATTGCAGGGTAGCAAGCCTCATTAGTCCCACTGTACAAAGAACATCTTGTTTCACATCGAGAGAGTTACTAAGGAAAAAGTTGGACTTTGTAGTGTGGGATTATTAGCAATGGACAAACATATGTAGGCCCAATTTTATTTTCAGTTCCACTGATGTGTTTAGTGTGCTTCTAATTTGCAGCAGAATGTCTAATATTTGAGACCAAACTCTGGAATCATAAGAAAAGGATAGTATTATTTTTTCTGCCTTTTTCCTATCCAGTGGATTCTAATTATGACTAGTTGTAATGAAGTCCATGCAATTCCCCAGAACAGCCTTAGCAGTGGAATACTACTGAGCTTTAATTTGTGTATACTTTCTTCTAGATTTTGAGTTACTTTGGGGATATTTTTACCCTTCCCTCATAAAGTCCATATACATAAAAATGTACAATTAAATGTTTAAACAAAACCTACATTTAATACTTTGAAATCGTTTTTGAATGAATTATTTTAATGATACACAGCTGAAAATGAGGGAAACCACAATGATTTATCTTGGACGCAATTTGAAAGAAAAAAATCAGTCGGACTATGTTGTGTAAATTCACGGTGCTCGCTTCCTTCAGCTATAGTTTGGCATGCTTTCTCACTTTGAATTTGAGAAGCTGGATTGGAATTTCAAGCCTTTGGGGAGCTTGTCTGTATTTGAAAATGCTACATTGTTCCTAGCAATAATCATAATGGCACTTTACTGTTGTATACCATAGAGTATTGCTTATTGCTGTAGATACCTGAACTAATTACTCTTCTCTATAATTCCTTGCAACATTTCTGACACTTTGGCCTTTGACAACAATTCCTCTAGTCTAAATATGATAAAAAGGACTAGAGGGGAACACGCACTGAAGCATTTTTCCACTCAAAGAATTGATTATACAAAAACTAAAAGGATAAAAAAGGCACTAATATCAGCATTGTTCTTCCTCTCACCCATTATTCAGTTCCAACTTTCAGCAATATTCAAAATGTTTCCTTTAAACCCAAAGCAAGTCAAAAAGAAAGCAGGTAAATGTCATGCATTATTTCTAATTTTATGGAATTGTTTTTCATTCATTATTTCAATAAAGAATTTTAGTTGTTTTATCAACTTTTCAGAATTTTGACTTATTTCCCTTTATTTGGGGTCCCTAGGTGTTCCTCTGCTTTAGGCTGTACTCTCCCTCAGAGTATTGTCAGTGGCAATAACAGAGATGACTATAACCAGTACCTCAGAAACTTTTTTTATTTGAAAACAACATTCACTGGAACAAATTAGAAAGATTTAAACTTAAAATTAACATCAAAGAAAAAGGAACCCCCTCGACTTGGCCATCAGACTCAGTCTGGTTCCTCACATGCATTTTTTTATTAGATACACAGTGTCACATTAAAGAGAGATTTGCAATTTGGTCATGCAAGTGCAAACATAAGGCCCCACTCTGTCTGTAAAAGCACCTGAGATTAAGCTCTAAATGGGATGCTCTGGATACCTAGGTGTGAATCCCAGATCTATCACTAGTTTTTAATCATTCACTGGATTCTTTGGTTCTCAGGTCACCTGCAGAGAGTAGGTCTCCATAAATATTTAGAACATTGAAAATCCACTGACATCTATGTTTTCACTAAATAATTCCCACCATGCCTGGCAGTCCCTATGCCGTTCCCAAACCTTCCACCACTCTGACAGGGTTCAGTGTGTGAGTGCCAGCTCTGCCCAGAACCCATCAACAAAGTTCTCCTCCATCTCACCTTCCTTGTGAGCCCAACATGATGAGCACACTCAGAATACAAACACTGAAATTCAGCATCAGAGGAGATGATATGCATTTTTCTGCAAAATACCAGAAGGAGGAGGAGGCAAAAGAGGAGGAGGAGATGACATCTACATTTATAGAGAATACAGAAAGGTTTATAAGACCTTTAAAGGCAGAGAACTGGGGTAAACCAGAATTTTTTGTGGTACCATCCTAGATTGGGGACACCTCTGTTTCTGCTCCAGGGCCTGTTTATGTAATTTATCGAGCATGTGCGTAGTGTAAAATGAATGGACAGGTAAAATATCAATAAGCAAGCTGATCTACCCATGCTTTGTAAGTCTTATTTCTCTAAACCCAAATTTTCCTTTCATTGTGTTAATTACCACCAGCTACCCTTTCTCCAGTTCACAGAATTTGACAGATAAGGCACCTTTACAACAAGAAGGAGATGTGGGACTAGATTTAGTCAAATGAGGAAGGTAAATAATAGATATGCTCAGGACTACCAATACTGCTATACCAGAGATCCTGTGGCCACTACTAAGCTGAAGGCACTACGATGACCTAAAGGTTTCATGTCACATTTTGCTCTTGCACCTAGTGAAATATGTAGGCACTTCACTTGCTTTTAATTTGCTTCACCTTTATGCAGCCATTTTGTATAGGTTGCAGTACTCTGAAGATGTAGAGGAAATATTTTCAATATCCTGCCATTATTATCTAAAATGATTTAGAGGAAAAAAAATAATCTTGTCTTACCCCTGCTTCATAACAACTTTGATGCTGAAGAAAGGACTTGTTGAAAATACCTAATTAAAGGGAGCAGAAAAGGGCAATGAATGAATTATGCCTGTAGTTTTATGAAGTAAAAAAATAAGCTGTTCCAAATTGGGAAGTTCTCTTTTGTATAATTTTATAATTATATGGGAGACTTAGACCAGCCTGCCCCTGGCATCAACTTTGTCTGCGATTTCATCACTTATGCTTTATCTCTGTCTTTTTCTTTCTATGCTAAACAGTCAGGGATATTTCTTATTTTGGAAGACAATCAGCATAAGCTGCTAAGAGGGCAGCAGCAAATTTTTCAGAAATAATGAGTAGAGAATTTATGCATTGTCTAAGGCCCTATGGTGCCTGAATGAAGCTTTCAAGGTCTTTGCTTTTGTATGGATATTTTCTGTGGTTTTACTAAACTCTGCCCAAATGGCAATAATGACTCCAGAGGAGCTATTATGTTATGTTGCATGTGCAAGTGGATGAACACACATGCAAAAACATATGTGTGAGGTTATATAACTTCTCTTCCAACCTTTAGTCAGCTTTGTTCCTTTTCCCATGTAGGTATTCATTTGATCACTGACTTCTAATTATAGGCTCCATCATTTTGCCTCCAAATGCACCTTCTCTCAAATCTCCATTCACACTCAATGCAGTAACTTCTGCTTCTCTCCATCACGAGTGCCAAGCTCATCACATCTTGGATTTGTTTCTGCATTGGGAACAGGAAGCCTAATTTTTGACTCTGTCTGGGCTGCTGTGAGCAGACTTGGCTGAAGAAGTGAGAGCTGATGCAAAAAACAGAGTCACTGCTGCTCCTCTGGTGCTCACTGTTTACACAAAGGCTTAAAATCAGATGAGGTAAGGACATTCCCACAGAAAGTTTTCAGTTGTTTTTACGTGACACTTATAGATGTTTTATAAACCATTTATCTTTGCTATCACATCTTGGAAATTTCAGAGTTATAGCCAAGTGATTTATGAGGTTTTATTAGTATGACAATCCAAGTGACTTGAGCAGAACTGTTATGCTTAAATCAACCATTTAACATCTCATCAAACAGTTAACCAGGATTATATACATTAAACTGCAGAAGTGCCTTTTGAAGAGGTGGAGTTTTATGTTCTTAATATTGCTGTCAAAATCTTTTTATGGACCTCTTGAATTTTTACAGCCCTGTGGACAAGGTGTTGATCCGCAATGGGTTGACCATACCAAGTTATGCCCCTGGAGGAAACTATAAATATTTTGAAGATTAATGTTCATATACCAGATTAGCCCAACCGTGAAAATGTTGTGTTTTGTAAATGAAGCTCAGTTTTTATCATTAAATGACCATAAAATGGATTTAAATCATCAGCTGAAAGCTATTCAGAAAATAACTCTCTTTTTCAAAATGTGCTCACCAAATGAGATGCTTTGTCCATGCACATAACCAGGTTAAACAGGGGCAAATACGTATGAAAATAATGTTATTTGTATTAGGGCAAAATGTGGAGGTCCTGTGAGATCAGGACCCTTTTCTGTGCATAACAAGACTGTCTCTACCCTGGAGAATTGACAGATTAAGCAGACAAGACTTTCAAACTAAAAGAAAACAGCTACTTTGAGAGTATAGAATGGTCTTTGCAGGTTTCACAATTGTCTGGCAGAAGAGCTAGGAAGGCAAATCCAAGGGTCCCAAATTTCCAGTGTCCTGTCAGCCAGAACGTAAGTATTAATGTTATTACAATAGCAGTGATATATTATTGCCATTTGTTTGCTGCAGTGCACAGACAGTGATAGGGACCTTTCAGAGAAATTAATGAAGTGGAATTTTGATGTAGGAGGTAAAAAGTCAGTATCTGCCTGACCCCAATGGCTCCTTCACCAGTCCTCCTCCACAGAGACGACTCAAGTAGATGGAGAGAGGGTGAGGTGATTTATCAAAACCTCAAATCATTATCTCCCCTGCGAGCCCCAATGATAGGAAGTTCATAATTAGCTATTTTTATTGTAAAACTGACCATACCTGAGCAATTTTAACTTACTTTATGAGTTTGTTACATGTGACAAACACATTATATAAAAAATTGCATAAATATAAGCCAAATTCAGATTCAGGAAACTAGGGTTTTATGAAAGATAAGAAAATATCACTGATATTGTCATGTAATTGGGAAAAATGGCACTGCTGAAAGACCAGGAGTGATATTTAGCATGCACACAGAGATGATTTGACATAAGTGCTCAGATGTACATTTCTATTTGTGAGCTAGATGTCTCAGCTCTCATTACAGTCCCTTCCAACAAAAACTGTTCTATGATTCCATGACTCTATAACAACACAGTCAGTGAAGACTGGAAAGGTATTCAGCTATTCAGTATAAAGTTTTTACTATAAATGTTTCATTTTTTAAAAAAAACCAAACTATTTTGGGTGAAGTAAGACCCCCCAAGCAAATATATATCATAGAAGCATAGCCTGGTTTGGGTTGGAAGGCACCGTAAAGATCATCAAGTCCCAACCCCCTGCCATGGGCAGGGACAATTCCCACTAGCCCAGGTTGCACAAAACCCCATCTAACCTGGCCTTGAACCCTGCCAAGGATCTAGGGGCAACCACATCTTCTCTGGGAAACCTGTGCCAGGGCCTCCTCACCCACACAGGGAAGAATTTCTCCCTCATCTATTCTAAATCTACCCTCCTTCAGTTGAAGGCCACTCCCCCTTGTCCTGTCCCTCCCTGCCCTTGCAACCAGTCCCTCTCCAGCTTTCCTGTAGCTTTATAGATGCTGAAAGGGGCTCTAAGGTTTCCCCAAATCTTCTCTTCTCCAGGCTGAACAAGCTCAGCTTGCCCTCACAGCAGAGGTTCATCAGCCTCTGACCATTTTCTTGTATGGATACATAATAAATTCTCATTACACATATGAGAATTTATATGGTACATATAAATGTACCAAGTATGAGAAATGAGAAATTGATAATGTTTAGCTGAGGTGTTCAGAGGTGATCACAACAGCCTAAATCCTTTGCAAAATCAAAATATAAGAAGCTTCTATCTATAAGTAGGAACTGGTTCTACTTCTGATTCCTAATGTCGCTGAGGAATGACTGTAGTGATGAAGAATGTGTTGTGTTTAATCTGGTTTGAACTTTATCAACAGCAGGCTTAATTAAGATCCAGTGACAGAACCTCTCACTGGAAGCAAGATAGCAGTCAGAAAGAACATAGTTTGGCACTCCTGAATGGATGTGTCAATCTGGCATCTTTCGGTGCGTAACAGAAACACATTTATCCTAGAGATAACTGAATGGTAACAAAAATGGATCCCAATATGCTTTTAAGTTTATTTTCTGGAGTCAAAATGTTATTTGTTTTATTAGTATTTGTAAAGAATTATGAAAGATCTACAGAAATGAAATTACCATAGTTGTGCATTTTTTGTTGATTACCTATTAATTTTGAACTTCCTCGCTCTTCTCTGTCAAACATCACTTTAAACATACATTTAGGTGATTAATTAATTACCATAATCTCAGCATTCATGCATCATTTTGATATGCATTGATCTGATCAATTTTATACTCAAGTAAATTACACCTATTCTTAAATAACACTTTTAACACATATTAAGCACAAGGGACTGACACTATTCTAATTTTTAGTTCTACTCACTAATTAAATTTGTTCAACTCAAACATCTGTCTGTGATTAGAGGATTAATTCTTTCCAGGTAACTTTTTTTTTCTTTTTTTCTTTTTTTTTTTTTGGGGGGGGGGGGGGGGGGGAAGGGAAATGGAGTGGGAATGGGGGTAAATTTACAAAATAAGCATCTGGTAAATAATAATAAATGAATCTGTTTTATTTATTTATAGGGCTTAACCCAAGAAAGTGTTGCACTGGACCAGCCAGAGATGAGCTGGTGTGATGGATTCCTGTTTGTTGCATAGAAAGCGAGGAAGTTTGATTTGGTGCCACTGTGGAGATAGAAGGAGCAGGCATGATCCTCAGAATAATGACACCAGTGGATGAATTCAGCAAGCAGAGAAAATGTGTCTGCTTACGAGTGACAGGGCAGATGCATCTCCTTCCTCACAGTTAATGTTGCTGTTACCCAGCGTTTCCATCTCGGCAGCTGACTGAGCAGATATGCTCCTGAATTTCGTTCCTGTACCCAAGTGTTTTCCTTATGAGCTCTGTGAATAAACATACTCTGAGAGATGTTGACTATGCTGGGCTGGCCAACAGCTGTCGCCTAACATGGTCCTGAGGCTGCCCACTGACGCCTGTTATTTCTGCACTTCCTTTGGTTTCTTATATCCATCACGCCCAGGGCTGAGCCTCCAACAGAGGTTAAACACAGAATAGTAGAAAGGTTTCTGAATACAGCTGGATAAAAGACAATCAAAACATATGGGTCAGCCTTGACCCTACATTTGAAATCTGGAGCATCTTGAAGCATGGGAGTCTTGGAGAATGTGTCTCAGCCAGAGAACTAAAATAGTGGCTGATTTTATATGGGTCACAGCTCCAGCACTAGTTTCCTATAAATAACTCACAGATGTCATTTGAATTACAGTGTTCTGCAAATAAGGGGGCTGCAGGCATACCCAGAAGCCTGTTAACAAGGAGATGACAAGCTTCAGGCATCTAATTGCTTTAGCTCATCACCAGTAAGACACTAGCAGTCCTACAGCTAATCTGACCAGCAATTGACTGAAAATTGAATCAAACCAGGAGAGTTGTTTTGCTGACTTCAATGGCCTGTCCATTTCCAGAGTGGAACCCCAACCCTCTATCTGCTCAGACAGCTGCTATGCAAGAGAACCAATAGCTTTTGTGAATTTTCTTAGCACCTGATGTCTGCATAGAATAGTTCAAACATATGAAACTAATTGCTTTTCCAAATATGATGCAGACAGTCACAGATAATTAAAATATCTTCAAAAAAAAAAAACAACCCAAAGGAAAAACACCTCCAGACCTTGTAGTTTAATTTGGTGAGACAGAGTAAGGGAACACGACCAAGGATGTATGACCTAATGTTTTGTTCTATTATAGTGGCTCCAGCAAGTTGCACTGACATCGGATACTTAAATGTGAAGCAGGATTGACATTTCAAGGGGGTGTGCTCTTTTTTTTTTTTCCTCAGAAAATATCACTAAAAGGTTATCCTGAAACTATGAATTTTAAGGACAAACTTAATCTTGCACAGATATGCATGAAGCCAAAAATTTGAAAATAATGGAGCAGGGATACTATTGGAGAAGACCCAAGCTTACTTCAGCCCTGTCTCTTGCAAAGCTCTATTACCACCCACCTCATAGGGTTTTCTCCCCACTAGAGTACTCTTCCCAAAGAAGCTGTTTAAACAGCAGAGAAACATGGGTTAACTGAGGAGCTTCCCCAGGAAGATCCCACCTGGCCTTAGGACTAGGAAAACACTCAGGAGGTATGATGCTGTGTGCATATTCCCACACAGTGTGTTGAGTGTAGTTCAGTCAATAAGGGGCCAAACCCATGCACAGATTTCTTGATATACCAAAGATGTTGTGGCTTGGCAAAGTTAAGAGTCAAGAATCCTGGTCAAAGCAAATAATAGGAAATGCTTCATGGCAGGCTTGTGGCACAGCATCAAGAAACCGTTCTTTTGTTTCAGATATTGTCTCAGTTCAGAAACTCTAAACTGTAAACACCTCTTTATTTAGGTACCTGGGCCAGAGCAGGTACAGGGAAGCAGACTCCGCTTTATGAGATCTGGACACCCTCATCCTGCCCAAGCATCTATTTTGCCCTTCGAGGACAGTGCTGCAAGTATTGACTCCTTTGTTCTGGAATGTGACAAATATCACCAGATAAACCACATGACTTTATTTAGTTTCAATAACAGGAGGAGGGCAGATGTAGTAATGTCCAGGAGGAGAGCAGATGTAGCAGTCTCAGGTATGCACTTGGGTTGAGAGTGTGGGGTGTGTAAATGACATGGATGTGGCTTCAGAACTGGTTCTACAAAAAAATATTTCTGCTGTGATATTCTCAGGTGAGTGGAAAGGTACCAGAGAGGGGCAGGGAGTGCTGAGGGAAGCAGGGTATGTTCAGAAGAGTTCTTTATGGCCTGTGACTAGTGTGAATGTCAGTGGTATCTCTTTCCAAGTATTTTAAAATTAAAATAAACTTATGCTCAAATCATTTGGTGTTTAAAATACTGCACATTTTGAAAGTAGTAAGTTAGTTTTTATCCACAAGAGTAGGAATTTCCTGCAGACTAATCCCTTTGTTCTGGAAATTGCTTCTCTTCATGACGATCTAATGCATTCCTCATTTTCTGCCATAAGTATCAGTTTGGGCATGTCAGCTCAGCAGAACACCAAGCATGTGTCCAATTTAAACACGTACGTGGCCCAACTCAAGTGAATTGGACTTTTCAAATACGTCATGCGTATGTGCTTATAGCCCTGAACCATGAAAGTGTTAGAACTACTTACAAGTATAAACATTTACAGCATCCTTCTTGTAGTCCACATCTTCCTAACTCCAGCTTTCTCACAAAAAGCAGCTTATTGGATGTGCTATTTTCCTACTGCTGCACTATCCTGAAAGCTTGGGGAAATTACACTACAAACTCATTGAAATCCTTTGTTGCTTTCAGTGACCACATAAGCCCTGCTCTCTATTCACAGTGAGGAACTAGAATGGTAAACATTCTGCTTCAAAGAAATTAAGATATGTAAACACATTCATTCCCCATCATCAGGCTTAGCCTGTGAACCCAAAGAATATTTCTTATATCAATAGAATTGCACAATTGTATGCTTTTCTTTCCAGCAGTACAAACTTAGGTTCTATCATTTTCATCATTCTCAAATACACGCGGATATTCAGTACAATGCTTTTGGTACACCGTGCTGCTCAGAGCCCCATTGTTCGCTTCCACTCTGAGTAACTGTGGCTTTTTAGAAAAAGGGAAGGACACTGAAGAAACTAGAAAATGTTTAGAAACAATGGGCATGGTCCAAAGATTTTGATATAAAAAATAAACCCTTATATTTATCAAATGTTTCACTCGCTGGTAGAAAAGTCTCTCCCAGGGCAATAGAAAGCAAGAACCTTTCTCTCTTGCAGACTTCAATGGAAAAAAAGAAAATAAAAGCTTCCTTCAGGATTTTAAAGTTTCTAATAAGAAGTGTTTCAACGTCTATTGTAATTTGAACAAATGTCTTATTGTCTAAATAAAACAGACTCCACAAGAAACTCTTCTTCTATCACAGATTTTTCAAGCACTGAAGGTGGGTATTTTCCCCCCTCTTGGCTGTATCTGTTGTCCTTCCTTCAGTATTAATACTGACACTTCTCTATTAATTCATTAAAGGCTTGTGACACTGGATACAAAGACTCCATAATTACTATTCTTGCAATTCCACTTGAAGATTTCCACCAAGGCTGAAACTTCTTGTATTAGACACTGTACAGACACAGGGAAAAAAATCCTTGTCCCAGAAAGCATTGTATTTCAAAAGACAAAGACGACAAAGCTCACAACGGCATCAAATTAAAAACAAAGGCTTTAATAGATTTGTCCAAGATCATATGACAGGGCTGGCTTTTTTTTTTTTTTTCAGAATGGAGGTCAAACCAGAATGTGTTGACTTTCCATTAGTTTCTCACCTACCTCTTCATAATGTCATGTAATTAATCTCCATCTATTTAAAAATGTTTGCACTCTCAGGTCACATTGACCCTGGTTTCAAAAGATCAGGTGGCACCCTATGGAATTGGGGTCTGCAAGGGCTGGAAGAAAACTATGGAAGGAAAACAAAGTCAAAGAAGTATTGAACTGTGGCAATGTCCAGCTAAAAACAGTGCATTGGGGTCTTACTGTCAACTGGAGAAGAAAATTTCACGGGAGAAATCCATCTAAAAAAAATGTAATATTCTGAACTTAGCAAGGTGTTCTGGTGCTGTGATGTCAATCAGCATCATGTTGCAATGTCAGGGGCAGGGTCACATAGAAAGGAATCATTCTTCAAGGCCACAAGGTCAACTGTAAATAAATTTAGAGTTTTTGGTACTAATATACTAGGATTAGCAGTTGGCTTTTGTTCAGCTCTATGTTAAATAAAACTTTAAACATTTAGCTCACCCTTCACACAGTTACTAAGCAGATGGGCTACAGGTGGTAGGTGGGTTTGTGGAGATCCCTGCATTTCAGTCTCTATCTACCATCTTACCATTTGCCAAAGAAATCCAGGATAACACCTGTCAAGCAAGAACCCTCTCAGCAATTAAACAATGAACTTACAGCCAGGATCTTGCAGCTACAGATGCTCATGACCTCACTTTCTCCCAGAAAGTGCAGTCCAGCCTTGAGGAATAATTGGCCATGAGGGAAACAGCAGGTGCTTATGCTGTGCCAGTGCATTCAGAGTTGAATTTTCCCAAAGTAAAGGCAAAAATAAGAGAACCAAGCAGAGATAATAATTAAACGTTCCTTTACAATCCTCTTTCATCATGAAGATTATGGTGGTGAGTGGTTAGCTACTCTGTAAACCTTGAAAATCCTGGCGCCACATCTTTCCCATTTCCTATATTACATATGTCTCCAAAGCCACTCAGAGAAGCTAATATGGGATGTATATTCCTTCTCTGTCTCAGAGATGTCTTTGCTCAGATGACATTTCCTGTTGAAATCCACCTTAAAATACAAAGGCATTATATCACTATCATGAAAAGCAGCAATGGCATAAGTTATTCTAAGCCTAGTATTGATAAGAATTTTGCAAAAGGGGCAGGAAGGGAAAGGAAGGGATCAGACGGAATGGAAGGGAAGGGAAGTAGGACCAAATTGAAATTTCAATTGCAAAGAGCAGGTAGCTTTTCCTCTTTTCTTTGTAGTAAACAGGAGACCTGTTGTTCTGTTTTGTCTCATCAGATCATAGGAACTCTTTCTCATGGCACGCACTATTCTGTCAGAGGTTGGTAAGATGCGCGCAGTTTAATAGCCAGCTACATGTTGGGATAACATGTTTTGCTGCCAAGGTAACGGAGCATCTAGGCTTGCAAAAGCATTTTAAATAGTAGACAATGGTAACAATCTGAAACAAAAAAATTGTATGCTGAGAGATGTGTCAAGAAGTTGTACACTTTGACATGCACCATCTTCATATTACCTTTGCTTCTTTTTAGTCAGTGTTTAGACTGAGTTCCTTATTCAGGTCTTGATTTTGAGTGGTCATCATTAGACATGAAAGAGGGTGGTGCAAACCTTCCATGCCGATGAGAACTGGCAGGGTTGTCTTTCTACCTCTGGTACTTTGGCCCAGCTCTCCAGATGGGTACATATAAACACTGAGCACAATAGCTGAAATTAAGAAAAGCAAGGGAACACCAGAAATTGTCTCAGGAAAGAGACACATGTTGTAGGAAAATATTATACCAGCTTGTACAGTTATAAATAAGAAATAAAATGGAAGAAAATGGTGAGATGGTATAGTTCTGAGGACTCATCTTAATCTCACCAAAAAATGTAAGATTCTTGCTAAAATTGTTGTTACTGTAGTACTTTGTAATGTCCTCTTAAAGCCAGTGAGGCTTAGGAACACATAGGAAGTAGAAAAGAGTTTTCAGGAGAAAAGTTGATAAAAAAAATTGCTAATTCAAGAGGCAAATAAATCCTTCAAGGCTGGAAGATAATATTGAAAAAATAGAGTCTTCAACTCTGAAGGAGTCAGAAACAACCATCATGTTCTTTGGCGATGACTCTTCCAGGGTAGATGCAGGAGTTTCATATTGGGGGAAAAAAAACTGAGGGAATTGTTAGAGGATGGAGATGAGAAGAGAAAGAGTAAGATTTCTGAAGAAGGTAGAGAAATCAGACATGGAATTTGCAGAGAGCAAAGAACTGTGAAACTAGAAAGCCAAAGCAATTCGCCATCACTGATGTGAAAACTTAGGTTGTGGAAACCATGGGCTGAGCCTTAGTAGTAGCTCCTTTTTGTTGCCTTGGTAATGCTAAGTGATAAAGAACACAGTAATTATTTCCAAGGGACCATGAAGAGCTCAAGTTGCATTGAATGTTCTCTCCCCTCCAATGACTTCCCACAAAATTGCTGTTTGGGTCGAGCTTCTCAGGCCTCATTGCCTGAGCAGCTCAACAGTTCAGGTGCAGGGTGTTTGAACTGTGAGTGGAAGGTAATAATAGGGTCACTTCTTTAGTACAAGGGAATACTTTTATACTGGCAAAGAGAAAGTAGGAGGTGCGGAATGAGTCTGTGGAATGGATAGACCCACAATTATCATTCACATTGTTACTCTCTGTTTTGGCTTTTGTTACCAGAAAGGACAGAACAACCTTTCCAAAGTAGCAGTCCCACTAAATGACATTCTTTGCACAGGTTTGTCCATCAGAAGAAAGGCAGAAAATCAAATAGCACCCAACAGATTAATTTCTGAACTAATGAAGGGAAGGCTCAGAGATACCACTTCAGGTATATCACTGAAGGCAGGACCTTCATAACCAAAAAAACCTCCCTAAAAATCATAGGATCATTTAGGTTTGAAAAGACCTTTAAGAACATCATGTCCAACCAATGAAAGTGTCCTTACCTTTTTATTTTCTTTTTAGCCTCTGCAGCCATATCTCCTGCTCCATGCTGGGATGCTCCTTCTGGTCTTAACACTTAAAAGATCTGAGAGTTATGGTCCTGATCTGACAAAGGGTTTGACCACATGTTCTTCACCAGTGTTGCAGAAATTCAGAGTTGATGTGATTTGCTTAGGGATGATGCCCAGCATCTGAGGTTGTTATCCCTTCAGTCTTTCTTTTCGGACTGTTTTTTACCACTTAGAATACTTTCACCAATAGTGGATCTTCCTAAACACTATGATGAGGCAAAGAACAAAAAATGTTTCAATTGGGTTAACAGGACTGGTTGGTTTCTATTGGTTTCCAAGAGAAAGGGGGGGGGGGCGGGGGGGGGGAAGAAGTATAGAGGTATAATTAATATAATTTTGACTTGGCTTTTTTTTTTTTCCCCTAATTTCTCCAGCCTTTTGCATCAAGATAATAGCATTGCATATGTTACCATCTGGGGAATGGCATATCACTGGTTTTTAAGGTCCAAATATGATATTTAAATTTAGGAAAAAATAAAGTAAAATAAAATAATAAAATGAAATTAAATAAACCAAACCAAAATAAAATAAGATAAAATAATACTTCCCAAGTGGAAGAAGTCTAGATTTTTTTCTGGAACACAGTATAAGTACAAGGCTTCATTTTTATACTCAGGGAAGTTAAATTTATAACAGCCCGCCCAGACTGCACACAGATGTTGCTAGAAAGTGAATCTATGATTAAATTAATTTGCCTTTTTACCCCCTAGAGACTGTAGAACATAAATCAGATATATTTAATAAAAACTGAGTTTGCCAAAAAGGTTCAGCATTGAGGCTTTATGACACTGCCAGAACCTTCTTCTTGTCACAGCTCTGAAAGTAATTGATTAAATATCCTGGTCCTAAGAGATGTTAGTCAGGAATGGCTTTAGGGGCAAGCGATTGCCCAGGGTGGGATTACATGAACTTTGTAAGGAGAAAGCTGATGAACACACAAGGCTGTTACCAGCCTACACATATCAATCTGCTCCCAGTTGATGGACAGGCCCAATGACTAGTCAGTACAGATTGAGAGATCCAGCAACATAAGAAAGTGGCTTGAAAGGGGTGACTTGCCTGCCAGTGAAGGAAAAGATTTGTCTTAGATCATAGAAGGGGAATGGCATATAATACTATTGAGCATTTCTGGGTGTTTGGGGAGAAATCCCTTCCGGGGACAAAATAACCTGCAATTTATCACTTTTATCTTTCTTTAAGTGAAAGTGAACGAAAACAGGGAGAATTCATGGCTGCTTAAGAATTGATTTTGTGTCTACCAGTATCTGATGTCAGGTTATAGTAACACTTATTGCAGATGTTCAAGCAATGATAAAAGAAAATGTAAACAGCATGTTTAAGGAAAAAGTAGCTAATAGAGTTAGACAAGAAACTAGCAAATTATGGTGCACAAGCCTGTATGCTTAGCTGGTACAAACTAGGTGTGAGGTGTGCAGCGAGCTAAAACATAGCAACACAGAATCATTTCGTTTGGACAAGACCTTTAAAATCATCAAGTTCAACTATAAAAGAGACCTGCAACTCAGCCACTGGGACATAAATATATCATTGCATTAGAGCCACTGGTGCACCGTCTGAGTGATTATACACCTTAATAAAACAGCACTAAAGCTGATGTTTCCCTGAGCACTGTACATTGCCTGATATTCTGGGGTAGCAAGTATAGAGTGGGATTCACATGTTGGACGCTGCTTGAAATCCTCATAAATTTAGTTCTAATAAGCAAAGCTCAGGCTGGAGTGATGTTTGCATTTTGAAATGCTACATCATATAGACCCTTAAGAAGGTGTCTGATGGAAGTACATGCTTAAACCCAAAAATGCCAATGCGATGACCACTCATTTACATTTTCACTCAGTCAGACCCTTCAAAACTCTTTTGTTGATCTCGTGGATTGGGCTAGTTTACAAAGAGACAATACCGTATCTACCATAATTGGGGGAACCATGCTGCTTTCTGCATTTTTTTTACTTGTAAATTTTTGTCGGAAGTTCCTTTAACATCTGGAAATTCAATTCAAGCTGAATTCTTGGAAAGTGATACAATGATTCTGAAGGGCTGCATATAGCAGTGCTGCAGGGATGAAAAAATAAAATAAAAAGACATAATTTAAAATGTTCTTGGCTAGAAATAGGACAAAAGTGCATTCTGACAAGTAATAAGATTTTAAAGATCACATTCGGCTGTCAGGAAAGATTTTTATTTTAATGAAGTGATGACTAGGGGCCAAACTCATTATTTCTATATTTCTTACAAGTTTGAGCAAAAGCAGGAAGATAGAAGTGGGAAATTCTTTCCCCTCTTTCTTTCCTGCCAAACAATGAAGGATGGGAGTCAAGGCCTTCAACCAGCTCTCTCCAACCTTTCTGCTAGCTACATGAGCTCAGGCTGCCAGCATTGTTAGGAAATAGCTGTGAGCTGGAAGCAAGCTCTGGGACTGACATCTTTCTGGAGCTCCCATATCCTCCTGCCCAAGCCAGAACGCATAGGGCTTTGGAGCCCTGCAGGAGCAGGCGTTTCCCAGCTGTCTGTGAACATCTTTAGTCCCATCGTGGCTAAGTTAATATGGCATCAGTCACCTGGTGTGCCTTACACCTCTCGCCTTTGCACACAAATACCACGGCGCCTTTCTGGTTGTTGTTGCCATTGAGTAGTTGAGGACTTTATTTTTTTTTTTTTTCATTATTTTTATTTTTTAATATCTAAGTGCCTGAATTCTGTTTAAAAAGTTGAATCTTCAAGCATTGAATGGATGTAGGTGTTTTTAATTCCAGCCTTGTGATCCCAGAAGCACTAAGTACAGCTGGTAGGATGTTGCAGTCTGACTTGCACTCAGCTGGAGCGAGTCACTGCTGCCTGGATGCTGCTTCTTACACAGATGCCATCCTGGCAGCCCAGGAATAGTTTAGGCACTATTGATTATGATAATAATGAGCAACAATGGGCAGTTCACAAGTCTGGGAGAGATCATTATATTTTGAAAACACAAATTTCTTCTTACTGCCATGGATTACTGCTGTTTATTAACTCAATGTCTAAGACTTAAAATCTGAATAATCCTCACAGTATTTTAGAAGAAGAAACAATAATAAAAACTTCCTATTCTCTTCAGAAATGTGGGGTTTTATTTTAATAACGTAATGAACCCAGAAAGACTTATGTTCCTATTAGAATATAAAATACACCAAATGGAACCATTTGTAATCAGGGTTTTATCTGAGCGCTGTGCTCCCTGTATCACCCACCGCCTATGAGATTGTGTTCCATTATACTACAGCAGTAATAGGAAAAAAACTAAACTATTTGCATCAACAATAATGCAACAATTTTCAAGACTTGCATGTCAAAAATCCATTATTCCAGACATGATTACCTGGAACTGCCGATAACAATTGTCACCAATTACACTTTTTTACAATGTAACAAGATTTTTATTTCTCTTTCCCAACCCATCTTTGCTTCTCTCTTTTTGTCTTTTGTGGGTTTTTTTCTTTCTTTTTTTTTTTTTTCTTTTCTTTCCCCCTCCAAGGGGGTGGGGTAATGCCTCCATCACTGAATTAGAACATCACATTTAGTACAAGTAGCAGATGTTGATATGGAAAGACAGAACATCTCAATTTTCGCACTGTTAATTCAGCTTACTGAGCCAATTTCACAATTCTCACATTCCTCTAGTCCTAAGAGAAAATGCTAATTTAGATTGTTAAAACTGACACAGGTTAGGGTATAAAGGGTAATTAGCATAAGATCCTACACAAAGTGTTTTTAGCACCATTAATCAACACCCACCTATGCATACACATTTTTAGACACAAGTGATGTTGAATAGTTCTGAAAAAAAAAACCCTCTAAAATATTCTGTACCAGTTTAAAAAACATGTAGAATTTGGTTCGAAGCATTTTCCAGTGAAAGTAACTAATATACAGTTAAATCAGACCTTCTATTTACACAAGAGAATTATTAAAAGCTCATAAAAGCATTCTAGAAAAAAAAACCTTTATGATTTTTAAGATTACGGGGGATCTGCTAAAATGCAGAAATACATCAAAATGCATTAGCTGGTTTGCAGTTTTTCCACTTTCTCATCCTGAACATCAGAGAACCTAGTCAGAGTTATATAAAATAGTATAATTCTGCTTTACACTCTATTGCATTTACAAATATATAGTTCAAGTAAATTATGTTTTTACTGGAAAACACTGGTTTAATTTTCCTTGAAAATACTACTTGGGATGAGAAAATCCAACATTATTTTAGAACACTTGATGTCATAATATATCCTACATAAAATCTGTTTTAGAGTTAATGTGAATTGTGTTAAATAAAAAAGTGATCATATGAACTATCCTGGAAGGTATTTGTAAAATTAGTTTTAAAAGGAGTGGTGTTGGGCAACTTTCTTGTTGATCATTAAATCAGATTCCATTAAAAAAAAAAAAAAGTGTATTTCCTAAATCAGATAAGCATAGAAATAAAAATTCTGGCTGCCAAGGACAAGGAGTTCTAGGCATTTTAATGCTAAAGCAGACAAGTCAAGTAATTATTGTCTTTAATTGGCACTTCCACAAGATGTAACAATTTTTGCAGTACCCACAGCCAAGTGGCAGTTAAAAAGGTGAGAAATTATTTTCTGCCCTGGAAAAAAAAAAAGAAAAAGGAAGAAATGAAAAAGGAAAATAACATGCTTTTATAATCTGAGCTTTACAGAGGGAAGGGCTGGTCAAGTACTTCAAGGATTGAATCAGCAAATCATTTAAGCACATGCTGAATTTTAAGCATGTGTATATTAACACTTATATAAAAGACTATTTTTGTATCTCAGATTCGCATACTTAATTATTTATTAGTTCTGTGTGTGTCCTGTCACCTCATTTTGGATAGGATTCAGCTCCAGATTTGGACAATTAGTTTTGGTTCTTGAGAGAACTAGAACTTGCTGCTCCTGCTCCATACAGTATAGACACATGGTTTCTTGTAGCTGTCTAATGCACATCTGATGACATATTAAGTAACTCAGGTCATCCTGACATCCATCTCCTGCTAAAGAGGGCCCTGTGTCTTGAGTTCTGTGACACACCTGCCAGACCCATGGATTTCAAAGGATTGCTATGTTAAATGGTGGTAATACCTATTTTAGACACCAAACAAAGTCCATTTCCAATGCAGCCAGAAGGGTTTGAATAGATTGTGCATATTTGCACAGATTCACAGAATTGTAGGGGTTGGAAGTGGCATCCAGAGATCATCGAGTTCATCCTCCCTGCCGAAGCAGGTTCCTTAGCACAGGTCACACAGGGAGGCATCCAGATGGGTCTTGAATGTCTTCAGAGGAGACTCCACAACCTCCTGGTCCCAGTGTTCTGTCACCCTTACCGTGAAGAAGATCTTCTGCATATTGGTGCGGAACTTCCTGTGCTCCTACTTGAGTCCATTGCCTCTTGCCCTATTTAGACATGTACTGCCAGTCAAGATACTACAGAGCATTCCACGTGGATATCAGCTGCTGCTTTGGAAGGCATAGGTCCCTGTAAGTAATATGTCATATGTAAGCACCATGAGAATGTCTGCAATACACGGAAGTGTCTCAAATAATAATAAATGCCTATGTGGTAAACTAAATTGAGCTCAATGTAGATGAGAACTATTTAGCTGGTCCCTGTAGTAGAATCCTACATTTGATAAACTGAAGAGCATTATATGCTCTGTAGAGTGAAATGAGAGGTTAGAAACCTAATTAACTTGTGAACACTAGACACTAAACACCTTATCTGAACCTGGAACTGCATTCAGTCCTTAGAGATACAATCATTTACCTATGAATTGACATCTGGTGCCATTTGAGATGCCTGGAGGTATCCAAGACATCTGTACAGACCTGACAAATATGATGCAGGACCTAAGGGAAACCTGTGACCTTTTGGGATGGTAACTGGTGGCCAGCAGACACTTATGTTCAAGTAACGAAACTGAATTTAATAATATATTAACAGGCTTACACAGAAGCATCTGTTAATGCATTTTGTTAAACAATACTTAGACGATCACAAACATTACTTCTATTAATGGTGTGAAATGAGGGAAGGATTCTGGGAGGAGAAAATATACAAATTAGCCTTAGGAAAGAACTGAAGAGAACTAGCAGTGGATGTAGTAATCTCCTGAAACCAAGTTCTACTGTGTTGATTAATGAAAATGGAATTAACTGAAACCAAACTGATGAATCATCACTACAATAGGATGAAATATTCCTGTTTGGTCCACAGAAGGCAAAAGAGCCATAGAACACCATTGGCCTTTGCAAAGTTTACCAAGTGATGTCTCCACCTGGGGTTGCAGACTTTTCATTCACGGCTATCACGGAGATACTCTACATAAATATCATTAAGTATTGGTTTGCAAATGGAGTGCACTGAGAGAGATGAAGCTATTAGTACAAGTTCAGAGAATCTAAGAAAAGAAAAATAATCTCTGGCTTCCTTCAGAACAATTTTTATGCTTACATTTGACAGAAAAAAAATAAAGCCCCCAACTCAAACTATCAAAAATCTCATTGCCACCATCCCACTTGCAGTTGTCTGTAATGTTAATTACTTGCTTTAACCAGACCTAAATTAATGGTTTACTTAAAGATACAACTGACTGAACCTGGCCTACTTGACTTTCTGTCACTGAGCAATTTTATTCTCTACATGGCTCCAATGAAGGCAGGAGTCCTGTTGGTGGACAAACCAGTGTCTCCTTTTACAATTAAGGCAGTCTTCCCTGTGCCAGAGGTACTAATAATTTAGGCTGGTGAGATTATATCTGTGCAGATAAAATGAATCGTTAAATGTATTAGTGCACAGTCAGCAAAATGTTCTGGCTTTCTGATTCCGTGTTTCTTCTGTCCTGAGAAGTCGATATGAAGAGGCTGCAGATGGGAAACATCCTTGTGATTAAAATGTTATGGTATATTCTATACCTGATGGCACATCATCTCCTCTGGGCACTCTGGATCTCATTCTTTGTCATAGAGTAGGGCCATCTCTTATAATGGAAGAAGATGGTGGCCACTTTTGGGTTGCCTCACTAGATATTTTTGCCCATAATTCAAACCTTCAAGGTGTTTCGGTGTCAACTGTGCCGAATGCTGAATGCTTCCAGAAAACGTAAAAATTTGTGTAAGGCAAATTAACAGTCTATGTAGAGTAGATCATACTCCAAAAAAGTATAAGCTACCTTTTCTGCTATTTGTAGGCTAATCTAGATTTTCATTAGGCCATTCTTTCTGGACAAATTAGCAGAGATCCTGTAGATAGGACTGGAGGTTTTTTTCACTCCCACTAAAAGAAAAAGTGGATTTTTACCACCCACTAAAGGAAAAAACTCTGCTTATCCAGATCAGAAATAATCTATATTCCAGGAGCTGGGTTTTTTTTTTGACTGCCACACAACTGTTTTCTTATAAGGCAGTCGTTATTTACCACAGCAAGAACAGCTTCAGAATGGACATTGTCCAAAAGACCATGATGGGAAGGACTGATAACTTTACACTGGAACCATCTATGGATATCATTATCAAGTCTATGCTGAAAGGAAGAACAAATCATCAAACTAATTTACACATCCAAGCTGTTAGTATGAAAAAGCCAAAGAGAGGAAATCCTTAGTCTCCAATGAACATGAGACATAGCTGGCCCACACATAGAGATTAGACCTAAATTTACTCTGGTCTTCATGCACATTGGCCCATGCTGAGAATAACAATGAGAACTGGCCAATTTTTAATTTTTTTTTTTCCTAGCAAAATTACTGAAAAGTAAAGCTTTAAAGGAAGAATAAAAAATCTCTGGAAACTGAGACAAAATCAGTAAATATTTTCAGTCAAGAAGAAAATGAAAAATGAAGGAAGCCCTTTGAGAATGTCATAGTATTATATTTCACTATTTGAAAATTAACGTTATCACTTTTAGCAGAACCAGCTGACTTCATGTTTTGTACCAATACTTAAATCATATACACTGATAGAAAAAAAGATGAAGTAATAGCATAAACTAGCCATAGAAAGAAAAAAAATAAATGTATATGCTTGTGTAGATGAAACACTTCCATAGAGCAGAAATCATTGTTTAATTTTTTTCTTTTTGCTGAAGCATTTTATTGTACAAAATTTCCCCTTTTTTTGTCTGGTTTGGCTACCAAACAGAATTATTCACCCAGCTTTAGTGCCAACAAGTATGTCAATTAGTGTTAAGTATTGTCGTTTTTTTATTCAGCCATATGTCCACTTTGGCTATGATTGAGACCAGCTGCTAATTTTATGCAAGACATAAACAGCTGCTGGGTAGCAAATCTTGATGTTTGCTTGCCTAAAATTAAAACTACACATTAAGAAGCAAAATTATTTCTTTAGTGGTTGTGGCAGGTCAATAATGTCTACTCTAGTGAGTGCTTAAGACAAAACCACCTTCACAGATCTGCTTTCATTGATGTTTTTCTTTTCTCTTCCTTCCACATGGTTTACAAAGGAGGCAAATAGCCATAGGCATGTATCTGACAAGCAGGTATTTTTTCTAAGAATATCCAGAAACTCCCTGGATCCTTCTGTTTCCAGATGGAATATAGATGCCTTCACTCAGATGTCTTCAATATATCTTATTTGATGGTCCTTTTCCAGGAGAAAGACCTAGAAAAAAAAAAAAAAAGGAGTTCCTAAGTGGATGCAGTATCCAGAAATATTAATCCATTAGGTAGATCAATTTGCTTCTAAACCACCTGCTTTTTGATCTTGTACAAACATTGCCCCATGCATGTCGTGGTATGTGTGCCATTTGCTGTTTCGACAAACTCATAATAAATCTACCTATGGTTGTTTATGTAGACTATTAAACATTAAAAAAATAACTACTTCGCTTTTAGTGTAGGACTATCCTGGGGCTAATTTCCCATTCTCTGTGTTTAAAAGCATCTTGTAAAAAATCCCATTTCTGCAGAATGGCTAATGTTCAAGCTTCCAGAAGGAACTAGCTGTATGATGGTGTTTGACTTGCATATCTCATAATTAATGCTAATTTAAACAAATGTAATACAACCTTCTACTTTTACTTTTTTTTTTTTCATAAGCAAGGGGTACCCTGCTTCAGAGCTGTCACTTTTAGGACTACAACAATGTGCTAATTTCTCATAAGTATGGATATGGTTCTTATGTCTGTGAGGAATATATAGAATGATAACCTGGTTGTACTTCACCATATGTTCAGCCTCATGCAAAAGTCAAATCAACTTCCTTTTTCTAAATTACTTCCTCTCGTGATATATGGACCTTATTTATAGCCTCCCTTTGTGCAACCGTAACGCCATCACATAGAGCTTAGGTTCTGAAAACCGTAGCAATTGCCTGAAAATTGATTTGATGTCTTTTGCCCATCCCTCCCTCAGGTCCCTCAAGACATTTTAATATGAGCCATGACATTATGATGGATGAAATCTGGCATTTTACTGTAGCAATGCTACTCCCATGTGGAAAATAACAGCTTGTTCAAAGCCCATCTTCCAGCCAGATTTAGGATATATACTAAGCCACATCTTCAATCTCCCCTTCTCTCTACTCTTTCACAGTATCCTTTGCAAACAGCTTCATTTTGTACATCAACCTGTCTCAGTACAGGATTCTTGCTAATCCTTACCTCTCTGTGATACTAGCTTGAAGCACACAAACCACAGCTACACCCTTGCCCTCCCAAAACTCTTCTGAACAAACAACATATACAACTAATTCACCAATAATAATCTGAACAGAAAAGGAATCTAGTTGATATATGGAATTCACTGTAAATCATCTTTGACAATATCAAGCTCCTGGTGAACTCTAAGTGCAGTGATAACATGATACATACAGATACTCTGCACAAAAATGTTCCGTTTTTGCCATTGCATGAGGACAACTAGATAAATGGAAGCTGCCTGAAAATGAAGCAAATTATATTTAAAGGTTTTGCTCCAATCTTTAAGAAAAAGCTATCCAGTTAAGCAGACAGTGCTGACTATCAAATATCTAGGCAGTTATCTGAAACACTTTTGTACCCTAAACCAACAGGGATAAAAAACTTCACACAAGCATTGTCATGTCGGTCAGTTAAAGATTGAAGCAATGAGGCAGTTCTTGCAGATGTATGTGTGCTTAATTTACTCAGCTGAAGTCCAGGCAAAGCCAAGACAATTTTGACTTTTTGGGTTCTAAGAAAAGTGATCTCATTTTGGATATTTAGCACATTTAAATATATCTTTCTAGCCTTTGATGTGGGAAATCACATTCTGTCATCAGCTGTTGCAATTGCTTAGTTTGTTCATGAATAAAATTGCAATCACACTGAATGGCTTTTTTTCTTATTATTCAACCCCAAATATCTACAAGTCTGAAGTGGTCACCTCTTTTTGTTGATCAACAGGATGGTCTACCTGATCTATCACAGGATAAGCTGAACCTTGGAGTTTTGTCATTGGCAGTGATGAGATTGTAGCATGACTAATTCAGATATGAACTTTCCTAAGTTGTTTACAGAGTGGCTAGGTGCTGGAATAGGTTGCCAAGAGAGGTGGTGGAAGCTCCATTCCTGGAGGTATTCAAGGCCATGTTGGATGGGGCCCTGGGCAACCTTGTGTAGATCCAGGCCTGGAAGTTGGTGACCCTGCCTGGCACAGGGGGTTGGAACTCTATAATCCTTGGAGTCTCTTCCAACCCTGACCATTCTATGATTCTATCATAATTAAATGTGAACCAGCGGTAAGGAGTTCTACTAATGCCTTCCAATACTAAGTCCTTCCAATGACAGCTGAGGAATTGGTGTCAGCGCGCAGCAGTTATAATACAAGATTATCATAGGAAACAGTGATTGTCCATTGTATTTATATGGCTTGTGTTGATTTGAACTGTTTTCTCTCATTAATGTTTATTAGGAAGTGCTGTTACCCTTTGTTTTTTTTGCAAATGGGAGGAGTTACCTGCAAATACATCAGTGGTTTCTTTTAAACTATTGATTCAAAAAAGATGAAGGTAACTTTGAAGGAAGTTTTACACATACTGCTATGTTGGTTTGGCACTTTGTTAGTCATGGACTTTGGCACCAAAAATTTCAGGATCCACCTTCTGTCAGTAGTCACACAGGTGGTCTTCAGAGGAAAAATGAATTGTGTCAGGGCTCTGAGGACAACACTAGCCCTTATAACCATACAAGGTTCTTTCCCCGCCCCTGCTCACAGCCTACAGTCTGAGGCTATCAGTCCCTCCCTCAGTGATGCTGTTGGATGCCAACTCCTGCTCCACCACAGCCCTGCCATGCACTCCAAATTCCTGGTTTCATTTCACTGTCAACAAGGATTTGTATCCTGTGCTGGTTTTGCGTAGGAGCGAGTTACTTTTCTCCATAGTAGCTGGTGTGGGACTATGTTTTGGATTTGTGCTGAAAACAGAGCTGCTAACACAGGGATGTTTTAGTTCCTGCTGAGCAGTGCTTACACAGAGCCAAGGCCTTTTCTGTCTCTCCCACCACCCCAACAGCGAGAGGGCTGGGGGTACACAAGGAGTTAGGAGGGGACACAGCTGGGACAGCTGACCCCAAACGATCAAAGGGATATTCTGTACCATACAACATCATGCTCAGCATATAAGGGGCTGGGGGAAGAGGAAGGAGGGGGGACAATGTTTGGAGTGATCACATTTGTCTTCCCAAGTCATCATTACACGTGATGGAGCACTGCTTTCCTGGAGATTGCTGCTGATGGGAAGTGGGGAATGAATTCCTTGCTTTGTTTTGTTTGTTTGTGTGGCTTTTGCTTTACCTATTAAACTGTCTTTATCTCAACCCACGGGTTTTCTCACTTTTCCAATTCACACCCCCATCCTGCCACAGGGGGAGTGATTGAGAGGCTGTGTGGTAGCTGCTGAGGTTAAACCACGACATATCACTATGCCTGGGGTGTGTATCCAGAATATCATGCTGCAGACAATGTGGGAAAACAAATGTAGTACACAGTGGCTGAGGACTCATGCTTGGAATAACCTATTATATGTGAAGAGGATCAAAATTGCCCCTCCATTTCGTTTTGTGCTGCACATTGGACCTGGAGACAGAGACTTCTCAAGACAGTCTTTTTGAACCCTAAACACTTACACTTAGCTTTAAATTGGAAATGAATGTGTATATGAAGCAGATATTTATAATTCTAGCATGGTAAATGTACACCTCTTTTTTAATGTATATAAACTATACAGCCAAATAGTTTACCTTTATATATAATATATTATATATATATGTAAAATATATATATAATATAATATATTACCTTTAACAGACAATGTGAAAGTGTCTGTAATGTTCTGTGAAAGTGTCTGTAATGTTCATGGAACATTATAGAAGAATTTCTTGATGGCTGATTTGATAAGAAATGAATGCCTGAAAGGCTTTTGCCATTTATTCCTGTTCACTTTATGTTTTTCCCTGCTGTCCTTCAGGTCATTTTTGGATTTGACTTAGCTATTTCATCCTTTTTT
>VZTU01015790.1:29878-62988 GCA_013400835.1 Zapornia atra
TCAAATTCCTTTGACAACCTGAGAAAGTCTTGCAGCTGAACGCAGTATTAATTATATTTCAAAGCAAACCTTTTACTCATTTGGGGACAATCTGTGAAACAGAAATCTGTGACTGAAGCTGCTGCCAAGCCAATTACTGCAAAATAACTCAAACATGTCTCGACAGATTGCAATTTTTCCTATTGTTAGATTGTTTATTTTTTAGATCAGGGTATGTTCACTTAGATTAGACCTGCATTTAAATATTCCATAACTTTTGCACATTATGTATCTATAGGTATATATAGACAGTATGCAGTAAATGGTATGAGGCAAACAAATTCCATTCAGCTAACAATGGATATTATTAATCTATTTCCAATTCTTTTTTATAAATCGTCTGCAAATATATTTTAAGTATTATGGATTCATATATTCTACGGTCAGAAAGGAAAATTACAGTCTAACTTCTTTCATAAGCACAGGAAAACAAAACGAGCTTCTTGCTCAGTCATTTTTGCATCAAACAACTCTTTAGCAATATATAAAAACGTGATTTAATATCTTTCACTAGTGGAAAATCCATTGTGAACCTAGCTAAGTTTTTCTGGCAGTTTAGAATCTATTATTGTCAAAGGGAAATTGCTACTGCCTCTATTTACCTAATTGTCCACTCTTAAAAAGAAGGAAGGAGAAAAGGAACAAAATCCTCTCAGACTAGACTGTGCATCTTTGCTCAAACGTGAGAATTTCTATAGATGTCAATAGGATTAGTATTTTCTACAGTGTTTGGTGCAATCAAAGTTGAGACAACATGATTTTTTTTCAGTATCAAGGCACCTGATTAATATTTTATACAAATATATGACAACCTATTGATTGCTCATGACATATTTGCTGCTACTGTTCTTCTATTCATAAACATCCAATTGCAAAGCTAAGTAAAAGAGTTAAGTCACGCTGTTATTTTTGTTTCCAGAATAAAATAACGCTTCTGCAGTAGGAATAGACACACACACACATGCACATGCACATACACATTTTTGGTCTGTCTCCTATGCTATATGTGAATTTGCATTATTACTTGTAAGGCTATTTCTTTTTACTAAAATTCATCCTAAGCATAGTAATTAGTCAGACTAACATTTGCTGACTTTACACAGTATCGTCTGAATCCTCTTAGTCCTGATTCTTTCTACTTACAGCTTTGTCTATGTTTTTGGACTTGCTCTTTGTTGCTAAAATTATTCAACCCTTAACAAGCTGAAGAATTTCTGCTCAGTAGAGCAGAAACAAAGAGAAAACTTCATACATACATTGTAATACCACTCCAAATAATCATCCTGATTAAGCTTTCAAATATCCTTATTGATTATTGAACACCTACTTGTGTTAATTACATATGGACCTTACAAAAATACAGAGCCTTCCACAGCAGCCTGGAAATTCACTGATGAATATTAATGGAAGAATTCTGAAACTGATCTCCTTATCCAACCTACAGACCAAAGAATGTGTATTTTTGACCTGGTTTGTATTCTGGCAAATAATTAAATATTATTTAGAGAATTCTAGAAACTTGGGTGAAGAGAAACTAAAAAGAAATTTAACAGAGAAATGTAGGATACTGCTTCTATGGAGGAATAACCCAGGTACCAATACAGGTTAGGGGCTGACCTTCTGGGAAGCAGCACTGCTGAAAAGAACCTGGGAGACCTGGTGAAAAACAAGTTCTCCATGAGCCAACAATGTGCCCTCATGGCCAAGAAGGCTAGTGGTGTCCTGGGGTGCAGGAAGAACAGCATGGCCAACAGGTACTCCTTCACCTCTATTCTGCACTGCTGACACAACATCTGGAGCACTGTGCCCAGATCTGGGCTCCCCAGTTCAAGACAGACAGGGAACTACTGGAGAGAGTCCAGTGGAGGTGGAGGGGTGAGGTTAGGGTAGGGTGAGAGATGGTGAGGGGACTGGAGCATCTCTTGGATGAAAAAAGGCTGGGGGAGCTGGGGTTGTTTAGCCTGGAGAAGTGTGAGAGGGGATCTGATCAGTACTTATAAATATCTAAAGGGTGGGTATCTAGAAGAGGAGGCCAGACTCTTTTCAGTTGGTCCTAGTGACAGGACAAGGGGCTACAGGCACAAACTAGAACACAGGAAGTTCTGTCTCAATATGAGGAAAAATTTACTTACTTTGAGGGTGACAGAGCACTGGGACAGGTTTCCCAGAGAGATTGTGGAATCTCCTTCTCTGGAGATATTCAAAACCCACCTGGATGTGATCCTCTGCAACCTGCTGTAGATGATCCTTCTGTAGCAGTGCGGTTGGACTAGATTATCTTCAGAGGTCCCTTCCAACCCCTAACATTCTGTGATTCTGTGATTCCAGTTCCTGCATAAATTAATTTAGAGCTGAAGGAAAAAGTTTCAGAAGTGGCAGAGATCCCTAAATGCCTCTGATTTCACTAGATCCAGAGCTGAAAATTGCATCTCTGTGTCTCTGGAGTACAGATAGAAGTGTCAATTGATTCTGTCAGTAATAAAGCAAGCTGCCCCAAAGAAATAATTTTTATATAATTTTCTCTATTGAAATATCTTGCAGATATTCTTTTGTTAAAAAGAGGGAAAGAAGAATGAGTGTTAAAGAGGAAAGAAGAATGATTGTTAAGGAAACTTCTATATTCTCCAAGTATATATTTTCTCTTTTTTTTTGTTTTGCATGAGCTTAGGCAAAGCACATAATCTAAACCAGAGCTTTTCTTGCAGAACATCAGCTTTTTCACCTGTATTCTGAAGAGTTTGCCTGCCACCATCAGATATTTTTAGGGCTGATGATTTCACGTTTATTTAACTTTGAGATGCTCTTAAAAAAAATCATCACAGTGAGGCTGATATCAGCATCATTCTGTCATACCTTCCATGGTAACTGCCAACTCCACTGGGGAAGAACTTTCTCCAGGGATCCCCCATCCTGTTTCATATAGGAACTTTTTTTTTTTCTGTGCTCAGGATAAAGTCTGTCTACAGGCATGCTCAATGGGACAAGAACTAGTACCTAGTTTGTATTCATCCTGGAACTGCTGAGTTACAATGGATATTGTGCAAGAGGGGTCACATAAAGAACCATGGAGGAGACTATGACTATATTTGTTTGCATTTTGTGGGCTGTGATTGCTGCTTTTGACTGGTGAAGAATTGACAGCATCATATCATTCTGTTACCCCCACTTCCCACTTTAGCCACCTGGCATGTTCTTTCTTTTACACTTTGGATTATTTGTAGTAGAGTGCAGAAATGGTAATACATCTCAATGCCTGCATAGGGGCTTAAGTGGGTGGTTTTACAGGCACTCTATCCTTAAAATTGTTACATAAAATAATTCATCATCACCTCAACTTGGGCAGAATATTTGGAAAACATGATCCTGAAGGTGAGAGAGCTTAATTCTTGTCGTGGTTTTGCGAGGTTGGGTGCTGGAAAAGAACAGGGGGTGCACAAAATGGCTGCTGTGAGGAGCTGCAGGAATTCTCTGGAGCTCCCAAATGTAAACAATCCAAGGCCAGAATCATTGTTGACCAGGGCCAAGCCAGTAAGAGATAGTCACAGCGCCTCTGAGAATCACATATAGGAGAAAACAACCCGGAAGCAGCTGCATTTTGCCACCGAAGGGAGTGAGAAGATGTAACGAGCTGTACAGACACCAAGGCCGGGAGGGGGAGTGGGCACCCCAGGTGCCGGAGAGAAAGATGCCCCTGCAGCCCGTGGAGAAACCCCATTGTAAAGGCCGAGACCCCACCTGCAGCCCGTGGAGGGGCTCCACGCTGGATGGAGCAGGTGGAGACATAGAGAAGACGCTGTGACCCTTACGCTGAAGCAAGCCCCTGCCAGCACTTGGAACCTACAGAGATGAGCGAGAGAGAGAGAGAGAATTGCACTGGTACAGGTTTGCTGGGGGAGGCTGGTGTGCCCCGTGTGAGGACTTGGACTGAGAGACATTGTGATTTATTGCTGCCCGCCACAGCAGGGATCCAGGCGGAGCAGCTGATGAGACACACGGAGAAAGTTCCTGGAGGACTTGTCTCTAGTACCGGGGCCTCTCATGGCGCAGCAGGGGGAGGGTGTGTGGAATGGATTTCCCCCCCCCGGCCGAGAAGGAAACCAACTTGCAAGGAACTGACCGAAGCCCCCGTCTCCCAGTCCCTGCCCCCCTGTGCTGTGATCGGGGGGAGGAAGGGAGTGAAATCATGACTAGATTGAAGTCTGCTAAGGAGGGAGCGGGGTGGGGAGGTAGAGGTGTTTTAAGATCTGGGAAAGGAAAACAGCTCATGAAGTAACCGAGAACCCCATTATTATTTCCTAGTCCCTGCCCCCCCCTGTACTGCGAGCAGGGGGGGAAGAAGGGAGTAAAATCATGGCTAAAGGGAATTCTGCTTAGAATGGAGGGGTGGGGGGAAGGTGCTACTGAGAACCCCATCGTTCCCCAGTCCCTGCCCCCCCTGTACTGCGAGCCGGGGGGAAGAAGGGAGCAAGATTCTGATTAAAGTCTGCTAAGAAGGGAGTGGTGGGGGGAACGTGTTTTTAAGACCTGGTTGCATTTGTTTAAGATTTGATTGCACTCCTGACTCCGGTTCTTCACTGTTCTTTCTAGTGTAGTGTAATAAATTAGAATAGTTCTTTCCTGCACTGTGTTGAGTCTGTCTCGCCCATATCGTCGCTGATAAAATGATCTCTCCTTGTCCTTATCTTGACTCCTAAGCCTCTTAATATATCTTTTCTCCCCTGTCCACCTGGAAAGGGGAGTAAAAGACTGGTTTTGGTGGGCACCTGGCCTCCAGCCAGGGCTAAACCACCACAATTCTTTCCAGATAAAAATAAACCAAAAGATACTGAAGGTCTACAAAATTGAGATAGCTCATCAGCAAGCAAACTCTTGTCATATTTAAAGGTAATTTTATAATTGCCACGTGGTCCTAGAGTCTGATACACTCACAAAACTTGATATAAAAAACTCTTACAAATCCTTGAATATTGCAACCCAGCATCTGTGTCCTAAACCTGCCAAGTATAACCTCTGAATGGTCACCAGGCTATTGGCTCCAAAAGTAAAACATATTGAGGAGGAGTTGAAGAGGGGAAGGCAATCCAGAAATGTGAGAAGCTAGTGCCAAGAAAGTGTCACACAGATGTATAGGAGCCAATTACCTTTGTAATTGCATTTTACCAATAAAAGCCAACATTGTGTCCAGAATCCTGTAAGCTTTACTTGCTTCAGTGACAGTTTACAAGTGTAGCTAATGAGTTAATGTGAAGATACAAACTCTCATGGAAAGGAAATAACTATATTACATGAGGAAGAAAAACTAAGTCATGGATGTAAGTTGAAGCCCTCAAACTTTTGCCATATATCAGGAAGTCTTGTTAACTTTAAGAGAAGTAGATACGGAGAGTATAACAGGCTGTCTTTATTAGCAACTATCTAAGGAACCACCATTAGGTGGAAATGAAGCTTACCACAGAAACAAGCCTCTGTTTCAAAGTGGTTTTATTAAAGATGTCTTTGATATCCACAGGCCATTTAGTCCAATCGTTGCAAATATGATTCCAGCATTCTTATCAGGAAAACAAATAATCTTAAATTGCTGCTAGAAATAGTTCAGATCTGTTAAAGAGCCACTGTCAAATATATAACTTCAAACTAAAATGTCAAAAGCCCACAGTTAAAATTTCCACATACAGTACAAATTCCTAGAACATAGAGAATGATCTAAAGTTACCAAAGACAATAATAACAATAGTAGAAAGACTAACCATTTCTGATTCTAAAAGCCAAAGCCAGGGGCTAAGATTTTCAGTGAACCACGTATTTGAGTACATTATTCATCTAAGCTACTTATGTGACCTCCATCATCATAATACTCAAATAACTGCATGTTGTCATGTATTTATTTTCAAAACAAAGGCAGATTTTATTACTATTATCACTACTATTATTCCTTTTAGAGACAAAGACTGAGGTACAGAAGTGTCAGCAATTTCCCTCAAGGTTATGTAGCAGAAGACGAAATTGAGATAGAATATTAAGCCCAAGTTTCTCACTTTCAGTAGTGAACAATAGTGTCACTTCAAGTGAAAGAATATTTTGAGGTGCTTCCATGGTCTGACTTAAGACTTTTGCATAGTTCAGCCCTTCTCCATCTCTCAGTGTTTCAAATGGACAGTCAGAAAAGGGAATCACCAAAATCATAATGCACTCTTAAATAAGTCCAAGGTTTCTTTCCCTGAGGTGTGCAAGTTGACTGATTGCTACATGTGGAAGTCAGAAAAGATACTTAGAAAAAAATCAACTCTGCTGCTGAGGAGCTTGGGAATTTTATCACATTAGAAGCAATCATAAATATTTTCACAATGCATGTGCCTTGCTAAATGTAAATCCTCTTTAATTATTTTACCTCTTCAGTCAGGGTAATGATACAATTTTTTTTAAAGCATCATACGGAGTTAATATTTAAAAATTATTTCAAACATATTTCTAGTAACCTTTCTTTCAAAAATCCTTTGAATTAAAGTTCCATAAACTTCCCCTGTTAGAGTTTGATATTTCATGTATATATTTTCTTTAATTAGATACATTGAAACAAACTGCCTTATATCTTATCAACAACAAAACACTAAATGTGCAAATTTTCATGGCATGTAGACCCATACTAGGATAACCTCATCCTATATGTTCCTGTTTGTGGTGATGAAGGCGTGGGCTACAGTAGAAGAAATCTATCATGAAAATAAGCATTTCCAGGAGAGCAATGACACGGACTCCAGAGATTAGCTTTGCTTTGCCTCTTACCTACATGGCTATAGGAAGAGCTTTCCAGTTTCAATATTTGCTTCTTACACCACAGTCGTTTTGGATAAAGGATTCTCCTTGGCTTTAGAATGGTCTTAGTGTAGACCTTCTCACTGATTTTGCCAGTTCTGTCAATCTAGAGGTCAAGATGTCCCTTTAGTCTGCATCCAGGAATGACAGCCCCCTCAGACCACTTCTTTACCTGCTTGTGTGGGAAAAAAAAATAAATTGTACAGCCAGACTAGAAAGAAGCCATGGTACCATGTCTGTGGTATTTGCCATAGATGACATCTATCCCATTATATATGTGTTAACTGAAATTCAGGGATCAATAAGACAGTATCTCCTTATCCTTACTATATAAGGATATTTAGCAGAGGAGAAAGAAAAGAGTCTGCCTTTGAGAACAGAATAAAACAAGCCTGACCAGGGCAAGTACCATAAATCTTCAATTTTATGAGAATCCAGGTCTGTTGACCTTTATTTTTCCACTGTACATGGTACCACTGTTCCCTGGGAGATGTGAACTTACTATCAAAAGCTAACTTATATTAATATTAAGAAAATAAATAAATAAGTATATGGATATATCTGGAACAAAGATCACTTGGCTGACATAACTGGGAAATATACTTGAATATATTTTGATTAAACTATATTAAATGTTTACTCTAAATTTTAGAACTTCCATATTTGCAACCAATTTGTTCCCCCATTCTGACAAAAACTCTATAGTAACTAACAGTCGAGACAGTTACAGTATCAGTACCTGTCTGTATATTGAGCAAAATTTGCATACATAAGCTTATTGAAGCAGTGTTGAGAATAATTCTTTCCCAAGGAATTGCAGGTGTTCTGTGAGACAGGATTTACTTAGTTTGCTGGATTGACTCTCAAGGCATTTAATTCCTTGAAAATTAGTTTCAGTGTGTACACTTACCATATATGCAGAGATACTGGTCAAGTGGCCTCAAAGCTGCTGCTTCTTTCTTTTATTATCCTGTGTAATGATATTTCCTGAGGGAATTTCTAGTGCTTGGGGTTTAATGAAACCAAATATATGTGGTTTAATACAAAAGATGCTTAGTTTCCACTGATTCAGTGAAAAGTAATCATGCTGAATAGATTGATATAGGTGTAGCTTAAGAGACAATTAATATAACTTTAATATAAGAATTTTCATCGTTTTAAGAATAGACTAGTTTAAGAGAAAGCTGTAACTGTGTAAGCTGCTTGTGAGAGTAGCTGCAAAACTTAACCATAACAATGCAACAGTAACAGCCTTGAAGATAAAGAAGTAAGAATTTGTGTGTTTTTAGGAATAGATTAGTTTTGAATTTTACCAGAATTTGGCTGTGATCACCTAAGCTGTTTCATGAAAGCGGCTACAAAACTTAGCCATAATAGTGCAACAGCCTTGAAACTAGAGGAAGTAGGAGATAGAGGAGTCTTAAATAATGAGACTAACGACCAATTAAAAGACAGAGTCTATCTTGTTTTCAGTGAAAAACTAACTACTTGGTGCAGGTGTTGGGAGCCCAGATAAGCATGGAGAAACCCGTGAAGAGCATGTGCTGAGAGAGAGGAAGACATCCAGCCTTCATCCCTGAAGACCACCAGAAGACCCCCTGAGTGTCACTGAGCATGCTCCATCTGGGAGGAGTTAATGTAAATGACTTCCTGGAAATAATTTGCATAACTCTGCCTTTTCTTAGAAATTATAATGAATATGTATAATTAATCTGTATAAATATGAGAAATTTGGCTTTAATGGGCGCACACATTAGGAGGAACGATCCCCTGTGTGCCCAGCACTGCAATAAAGGATACCTGCTTCATAGTCACCAAGGCTATTGAGTTTTGATTCCGGCGTTCTGAGGCATCACCACCACTTGCATTGGCTTAATATTATCCTATATTTTATGTTCTCCAGTGTCACATGTTTAATAATTTCATAGATTTTATGGCCAAAAGGTACCATTAGGTCATATAATCTGGCTGCTTGTATATCATAGCCCATTCTGTTTCATGTGCATGGGATAGTTTAGGCTCAAAGTTTTTAGTTAAACTGAAGCATTTCAATCTTCATGTGCCACAAAGAGGGAACAGGTGGGAAAATAGGTAGCAGTTATGCCCTGTGGCTGCTGCACACAGAGAATGGATTATGGGGCCTCGGTAAAGAAGAAAAAGAAATCCAAACATTGTGAGATAACTGTGTATGAGATAGAGCAAACTTTCTGACTCACAAAGTACTAGCTGAAATCTTGAAGCATAAGGATTAATTTTAGCAAGTTATAATCATTCCCTGACTTCAGATAGACAGCCTGTAAGTAAAACCTGGACCTCATGACTATGTTGTCCCCAAGTAAATGTAGAAAGGAGGCAAGTACAATTCAAACAGCTGCCCTCCCTCAAATTGCCTAGGTGTAAAATGGGGCTAAAGCAACAGATTTCCTATATAAAGTTCCAGGATATGTAAGAGTTAATGATTTTGACTATTAACATAATAATTTAAAAACTATTCAAAAGTGGTGACATCTCATCTCTAAACAGATGAAGTTCTGTCCTTTGCAGTCAGCTTGAGAAAAGGCTGTTCAATGAACATTTTGCCATAGCATTTGAAGTTTCAACATAAGCTCTAATTAAAAGACATAAAAATCCTCTCGCCTATCTGAGGTTTCATTTTCATGGTTCCACAGGAGTGATTTAGAATAATTTTACTTTATAGACTGTATAATAAATAAAGCCAATCTCAAAATCTCAAAACAAAACCATGTGAGGTAAGTAGGTTATAAATCTGGAGAATCTAGCCTGCAAAAGCAATGGAATTTTCATGGCTTTAATGTGTGATTAAATTATTTTTAGCTGAAGGAAAAAATAATCATACAAGACAAATATCAAGCCGCATAAGTAATATACTAAGTACTGCCCCATTCTAGCTGTATGTCATAAACCACAAACCTGCAGCCTCTGCTATTACAGTGGATGCTACAAGCAGAGGAGAGGGTTGCAAAAATGATTGGCATCCCTGGAAGTTTTAATCCCTCCAACTTCCACTGACAATGTTTAGAACTGCCTACACTGGAAATAATCACTGGAGGGGTATTAACACTTGAGTACCAAGGATCATTTAGAATGTATGAACCCATTCCCAGGTAAAAGGGCATCTTCCAATGTGGTTTTCATTTAGCGAATTAAGTCTTCCAGGCTTTAATATGACAGTGATAAAGGGTAATAATGTGCAGCTATATCTTTAAATCCAATCCATTTAAGTATTCAACAAGCTATTGCCACCTGCTAGAAGAGGAAAATTAATCATTTTTCCTTACCCAATAAAATCAATAATTGTGGTATGTTTCTTGCTAACTAGTGTTTCTTCTAAGATACTCTCATCTACAGTACTTTTTTTCTCAGTATATATAATTTTTATAATTATTTCTGCTCTCACATGCACACCTGCAAAACTACATCATTTGAGGAGCTAGACTTCTCTCTTCTTGCCTTCATACATTTCTGACTGAATGCATAGGGAATTTGGGGAGTGAAACGTCACCTTACGGGGAATTTAAAAAAAAAAAAGAAATGAAACCTTACATCTGATATTTTGATTCCCACCAGTAATTGTGCGTTTTTCAAAAGCTCTGATTTCCAGCAATCTTTTAACACAACAGTTAAGTGTTAATTGTTGAAGTGGACAATAGCTCTGACTGAGGGCACAGACCTGCCCTCTCCAGTCCTGTGTGGGTTATGCAGGTTATGAGCCAAAGACAAACAGACCAAGTGCAGGTGTTTGGGGAGTGAGCAGGCAGCAGATGGAACTGTCGAGTTTGCTCGTACTCCTGGCATTGTTTAGCAAAACAATTTTGGTGTTTCTGATATTTGCTGAAAACTTTGCAGATGTGCAAATTTACATCAATTGGAGTGGAGACTTTCAGAGGGGAAAAAAATTTTATAAGCATTTAAATGCTTTATTTCATTGTTTCTGAAACATTAAAGTGGGAGGTGGTGTTAGCCATGTGGAGGAGAAGGTGCCTGGGAAAATGCAGGACATGCATTTCAAGTAAGAGACTGAGATCCGTGTGATAACTTGGAATCGAAACCGTGTTAACAAAGGCTTCCCTGCATTAATTTATTCTAAGATTATTTTTTCTCTGTAGCTGCTGTGAAAATAGTTTAGTGGGTGTGGATCAGAGACTGAAACCACCATGTGCCAAAAAAAATGCAGGTGAGTGCCCTATGTATAAGCCTGAAGGACTCTTAAGTAACATATAGTTTCCAGGAAGGAAATTAATATTTGCTATGCTATCACTTAACCCAAATGAAGAGACACCATATATTTCTAGTGACTTACTCAATTTCATACCACTGCTCTGAATCAGGCAAAAATGGGCAAGAATTGAAGTTACAAGTAGCCCCAGATGGGTAGAGTGATTAGACTGTGAAATAATGTATCCATTTTGTTAGCGGTATCTTTTAAGGTGGCAGCCTTGATTGGCACATTTGCTGTTTAAAAATATTTTAGAAAATAATACAATATTTTGTATGTTCCAAATCAAAGTATAATGATGAGTAAAGCAACAGTTTGAAAAGATTTGCTATTATTTAGCTAAGAGAGCACATTCACAATGGTATAGCTTGAAAGATGATGCCCCAACATTTTATAAGGATAATACTTCTGCTGGTTACACACACAGCTGTCAGATCTTTTCTTAAAGTCAGAATCTGGATCAATCTTTTCTTAGCTACTTGTTAATGACACGTATACGGTGGGTAAATATCACTCCAGGTTCAGAGACCTTTGATATTTAATCTATATACCGTATGTGGAAATCCTGGGGATGAAAACTCACGCCATCAGCCTCTGTTAGGAAACATGGAGTTAGAAACTGAAAGCTTATCAACAACTAGATACATAATCTAAGCGCTGCTGGATCTCCCCACGATTTGTCTAACCAGTTCCCTTACTCCAATAGTAATACATTGGCAGCTAGATTAATCTCAACTAATCATCTGAAGCATCTAAAAGTGTTCAGGGTTTAAGATGGAAATCATCTGGGCAAATATTCAAACGTCTGCACTGCAATGAAGTTGGCTAAAGGACGTGCTAGGAATCATGGTCTAAATTTCTTACCACTTACCAAAGAGGTCAAGATCATTGGATCAAATAGAGGAATTTATATTGCAGATGTTTAAAGCAATCATCTCTAATCGGCCACTGACTTTTTGGACATCATTTGATAATTACTTTAAGGCAACCTGTGGTCCCAGGAGATCATGAAAATCTTGAGAAAAAAAATATATTTTCCCTGGCCAAAAATTACTGCAATGGATTTCAGTTAAAGTTCCGTCGTAAAAGATCTTTGTGCATGAATAAAATATGAAAAGAGGTGGACTTTCAAGAAAATCTGAATAAGAGGACCAAAAAAAATATTTGGAAGAATTATTTAAATCCAAAAAAACAGTAGAAACTATGTACTACTTGTTAAACATGAAGGAGTTGTAAGTAAAGATGACAACTTTTGTTAGACTAAATGTTGTAGACAAAAAAGTAAGTATATTTTTTGAACACAAAAGTGAAGTAGTCAGTTTTAAACCAGAAATAAAACAGAAAATGAAGTATTAGCTTAATTAAATAAATATCAGATCATATCTCTAGAAAAGATACTGGTCCCGAAAGAGTGGTCTTGAAGAATCAAAGGGATATTTGTAGAGGAATGTACAGATATTGATGGCCAATGGGAGAAACCCTGTTTTTTGTAACCGAGGCATGAATTTTAGTTCTCATATTCAGCTTTAGAAGGCTTTTGTAAGTCTCTTTTGATGATTAGAATTGAAATAGTACTAATTGTTCTGTCGGAGAAGAATCTCCCTTATCAGAGGTGGGTTTGTCCATTATTTACTGTCTACACAGTTCATTCCCGTGCTTTCATTTCCGAAGTAGGACAATTGGTAAACTTAATGAAGTGTAATATGTGTTGGAAAACAAATAAGTGAAAGGTCAAAGGTTTTACAAGTCCATTGTGGGAATATTTACTGTGGTTTTGATGGAGAAGCTTTGGGAAGGTTTAGACTTCTTCCTCAGTTATGATCTAATTCCCTTTGTCATGTTTTTGGCCTACAGGGATTTTTTTCTGATGAGTTTAGTGATTTGCAGACTGTGACTGGTTGGGAGAGTTCTGAGCAGATATGATATTCCCATATAAGTTTAATGTATAATTTAACAAGTCATTTAATCATGTTGTTCATTGATTTCCCACACATTTTCCGGGGCAGTATGGCCTGTAACACATTGTGCCTACAATGTGTGGAAGTAATTCTTTTGATGCATTTGAGTATTTCTTTCAAAAGAATTTATTCCTCTGGAAAAGTCCCTTGTTGGGTAAAAAACCTAATTATTTAGGTAGGTATGATGAGCGTGTATACATATATATACATATATATATATAAAATCATGTCCAAGGTCATGGCTGGATAATACAATTTTTTGAAAATGTATTCTAGATGGTTACTGTACTCATGGAATCAGATGTGTTGGTTTGCAGGCTTTTCATATATTACAGTTGGTAAGTTGTTGATTTTGATTTTGTCTTCAATGTCTAAAAGATGAAGATTATATTGGAGGCTTCCAGACAAAGTATAATGGAATATTTATTACTGAAATAGTGATGAAATCAGTAAGAAAAAATCTTATTTCTAGAGCAGATTATAAATATATAATATTTTTATTTTAGATACAACATGAACTTCAGAGTATATTTTTTAAAAAAATCTTTCTGTCTGCATTTATCTCCATTTAAGCAACTTCTTTTAGATTAGAAATATGAACCATGGTTAGAAACTGATATGACGATCCCTATTTAAAAAAAAAAGAAAATAGAAAGGCATTAGCCAACTATCAAGTACAGAATTTAACGAAATATCCCATGACTGTTCAGAATAGCATTTCTTATCACTTCTACTTCAGCTTGTTCCCATGCAATACAGAGCGATGTAATTCTTTTTTCTCAGATCATAATGACAAAAGCAATGCTCTGGCCCAATTTTAAATGTTACACTCCAGTGGGGCAGGTTCCTTGCAAATACTGTCAAACCTGTCCAAGCAGCACCTGGCAAACTGGGATAAAACACCTAATGCGAACACAGGCGAAGTGCCCACACTAATGCACTACCCTTTTCTCAGGATGTGATTCTCCCTGGGATTATTTTTATGGTTTTATGTGCATGTTAAATAGTGTGAGATCCCAACGGGTATGTTTAAACATCAGGCAGAGACATTCATCAGTCAGGGTATTAACAGAGGGGACCTGATTATCAGAGCCTGGGTTCTTGAAACAAGCTGGCTACAGCAATTAATATTCTTATATGCTGTTTGAAGAATTTAACTTTAAATGAAGTTTGTCACCCACCCCCAGACATATGGATAAATCATGTACAGATTAAAAAAAAAAAAAAGTTCAATCACAGCGGGGAGAAAAAAAATGCAGCAAAAGAAAAACTGAATGCTGAGGGAAATTAGACCATTTTCTTTCCCATCCTCTTTAGATGAAAACTAAACCTAAATAAACAGTTTATGACAATTCTTACTTTTTATTTCTGTTTGCTTCTTTTTCAGCTACCTTTTGCAAATTTGGATTGAACATGCTTTTTGGTGGAACAATATCAGTCAGGGATATTGTGAATGCTCAGGATCACAGGTAACTGTGTGAGCTTAGCAGCCTCATCAAAGGTACAAATGGGTTCAAACATCCTCAGGCACAAGATGTCTTACAGCAAGGGTTAAATGAGCTAACTCCTAAGGTACTGAGAAAATGGTGGTTAGCAGTGTAGTTATTTTTTTAAATTTCTTTTTCCTTTTTATTTTTTGCTTTCGCTTTTTTTTTTATCTTTTCCTTTTCCTTTTTTTTCACTCTTTTTCTTTTTTTTATTTTTATTTTAATTTACCTTTTCCCTTTCCTTTCCCTTTCTCTTTCCCTTTCCCTTTTTCTCCTTTTTCTTTTCCTTTTCCTTTTCCTTTTCCTTTTCCTTTTTCTTTTTCTTTCTCCTTTTTTCTTCTTTTATTTGGTCTTAAAACTGCCTGTAACCAAAGTTCTCATTTGAGGTCAAGCAAAATGGCATTTCTTATTTCATCATGAAACCCTCTACCTTTTTTCTCCTCTCCCATATTTTACACTTTGCTTTTTTTGTTGTTGTTGTTGGTTTTGTTGTTATAATGCTGACATCATTGTTTCCCCCAATTTGGCACCCAACTCCGAAAAAACCTATTTTTTCACACAGCCTGACTCAAGAATCTATGTTTTAAACAGACGCAGGTCTCTTGATAGCCTTGGTGCATGCTCAGAAAAGATCTCTCCTCTGTAACTCCATCAGCCTGCGCATCCTTTATTGCTAGAGAAACAAGGGTGACAACATGTGTCAGGCCTGGTGGAAGCTGATCCTTGTGGGAGACATGCAGTCAGCTATAGCCTGCTGTCAATTTTACCTGCTTCTCTGTTTACCAACTTCTCCCGGAGATCTGACTCTGCCACAGGTCACAAAAATGAGGACAAACAGTGCTGGTTGTAGGGTTTTGTTTCTTTTTTTTTTTTTATAAGGCAATTCAGGTGCTCAGAAAGCAGGTTGGACTGGGAGAGAAGACAGATGACAAGTGATAAGGCACCACCTGCAAAAAGAGTTGGGTTTTTTTCATCTTGCTATTTGCACATGCAAGTGAAATTCACTGTTAAATGGAATCAGACAAGGAGAAAATAAATTCTCTCTTACTTATAAGTTCTGTAAGACAATTTTGCGATATCAGACTTAAACTGGGTTTGCAAGCAATTAGGAAGACAATATTCTCACAATATTCACAGCACACCTGGTTATTAGCAAATGCAAAGACTTCTCCTTCCTTCTGCAACCTTCCGTTGACATCTGCCAGAAGTGGGATATAACTTTAATGAATCAGGCAGTTACACAAATCTGGCTGATTTTGTGACCAGCCAAGAGGACTGTGTATGAGATGTCTTTGGTCATTCCTAACTTTGTATGTGTTTGACTCCGTTGCATGTCAGGGAGAAATTTGACATCATCTCTGGGGAAAAAAAATCTGTAGTCCTGTCCTAAGAAACATTATTTAAAAAAAAAAAAGGTGGGTTTTTTAAAATTTGTTTTTATGATTTTTTTAAAGAGGATATTCTGTACAAAATATAGCACTTTAGGCATTGCGAAGATCACCAGCCAATGTGCTGAGGAATAGCATAGCAACCGTCACTAGGGAGAATGTCAAAACTCTGAGACATACAAAAAAAGAAGAAAAAAAAATAAAGGCAGGCGACTGGGGGAAGTTCCAGCTTTCCTTAAATCTCTGAGAAATTATTTAATTCTTACCCCTGGCAGATAAAATACAGCTAAATTGCATTGAATCAGTGTAACAAAGGGGGGGAAATATCCAGTATCTTTTAAAATATGTAAAGTCATTCACAACAATTTGCAAAGAACAATGATAACTTTGCAAAGAGAAAAAGTTAAAAAAAAAAAAAAGGCAGTACAATACAAAAAATATGTGAGTTGTCTTCAATAATATATTTCTTTTCTAAATCCTAGATCTTCTTTTTGCGCCTCAGGTCTCCAAACAATGATAAAGAATCACTTGTTCCTTTGTAATGACTGCAAAACTTAATGCATGCATTGTTAAAAAAAGATGGAAAATGATTTTGTCATCATTTGGTGTCCTCCTTTCAGTCCTGCCTCAGGGGGGCAATGTGAAAGTTATCTTGTACTTTTAAGACTGTTTTTAAACAACTACCAAATACGTACTAGCACAGCATCTTAAGAGAGAAAGCAGCCTATATGTACACCATAACTCAAAAAATATGAAGATATGTATCATCTTCTTAACTCTATGACCTGTTTTCATCTGGCTTTTTTCTTTCTTTTGCCCACGATTTATGCATTTGGCTGCATGCAACCTTTCTTCAAGGAGAGTGACATCTTCAATCTCAAATCTGACTTCTCACCCCCCTCAACCCATCCACATTTTTGTAATTAGGGTCACCTCTGAGAAGTGGAAGGTAAGACCTTCCTGTTAGACCACAAGGGAACTCAGTGATCTTATAGGTTTTTTCCAACCTAAATGATTCTATGATTCTTCATGATCTCTTGAGGTCCCTTCCAACCTGTGATTCTGTGATCCTTGATTCTGATCCTTGATTCTGATTCTGTGATCCTTGAAACAATACTCTTACCCATAATCGAAAAATGTCTCTTCAAAATCATGACCAGTATTCAGTTGTGCCCTTTTGGGTGTGGACATTCAACTCTCTTGTCAGTAGATAACAATCAAGTATGAAGCCTTGATTCATACAGTCATGTGTTTTTTTTTTCCTAATGGGCTGGAAAGATCTTGGTTCCTGGTGTTTCTTCTCAGCAAAATGATTTTATTAGGAATGTATGAGACTTGCCTTACTATTTTCTAAGCAATAGTCAACTATGTAACAAGCTTTTTCTTTTAGGCACTAAGGTACCCAAAGTAGATGTTTTAACGCTGCTCCATCACTCCTGTACTAGGAGATTAAAAACTGGTAGCAATTCTCATTTCTTAAATAGAATATTTTCTCTTAATCCTGCTGAAGAAATATGCAGACCTATAGAAACTATATTTTCTTCTTTATTCAATCCTTAGTGTTATTTTCTTCCCTCTTGAAATATTGCCTACAGAATTTTAACAGTGTTATTTATGTATGTTAGAAATTTTGACGTAAAGTACTCAAGACAGAGAAAATCAGTAGGTATACCTGGGAAATTTTAAACACTTTCTTAAATTTTTGATAAAATAGTGAACTTCTGGAAACAAAGTCTCTGGAAAAAATATTTCTATCATTTAATAACGGAGTAGCCACAAATAAAGAAATTGCTGGAAAATCTATGTGGAGAGATACAAAACTAGAAGGAAAATCTCACTTTTTAGAATTAATAAATTTAGGCTATAATTAGTTTAAAAGAATCGGGAAAGAGTCAGCGTTAAAAAGATATCTCTCAAGAGACTATCTATATTACAGCAAATGATAGAGTTAAAATAATACCTGTCATGTTCCTTTCTTGATAATACACCACTTGTCTAATAAAAAACCCTACTTCTTTTAGTAGTTTTTTTAACCAGTGCATCCTCCAGACTCACAAGAGACATAGTATGAATTAATTCAGTTTACCAAAAATTATCTTCTCTGTGTGTGTACATTCATCAATACTTTGCAAGTCTAAAGGTTTTGTCCAGTTCAAGAGAAAAAACTTGTAAAATACCTAATAAAAAAACCCCAACCCCCCAAAAAAACCTGGCAAAATGCAATTCTCATCAATCTGTAAATATAAGAGTTTTATGACAAACATGCAGATTAGACCAGTGAGCAGATTAGTAAACAAACGTTCTTGCTATGTTTGAGCTGTTCAAAAATATATGTAAAATTTTCTGCCTTCTTGTTACAGTCCTGATGCATGGATGGTCCTCGGAAGTCCAAAAGAAAGCAAGTTTGGGACAGACCATACAGCATATGGTCAATCTGGGTAATTCACTGCAACCAGAAATCATTGAGACAAATTCTGTGACTGCATCTAATAAGAAACTCAATAATTTTATGGCCATTAACACCACAAACTAAGTCTGTAAGGATGGTAATCAAATAACACACTTCAGAAGATAAACTAATTGCCCAGCAGGTCAGGAAATTATGTGTTACCACAAATGGTTAGATGTCCTCTGAGTTTTCACCTCTTCCCAAAACAACAGAAATCCAGGAATTGAGTCAACCTCCACTGTAGGATGCAGCAATGAAGAAACCCATTGTCCTGGTTTTGGGTGGGATAGAGTTATAGTTCATAGTAACTGGTGTGGGACTATGTTTTCAGTTTTCATGGAAAACAGTTCTGGTAACACAGGGATGTTTTAGTTCCTGCTGAGCAGTGCTTACACAGAGCCAAGGCCTTTTCTGCCTCTCCCACCACCCCAACAGCGAGAGGGCTGGGGGTACACAAGGAGTTGGGAGGGGACACAGCTGGGACAGCTGACCCCAAACGATCAAAGGGATATTCTGTACCATACAACATCATGCTCAGCATATAAGGGGCTGGAGGAAGAGGAAGGAGGGGGGACAATGTTTGGAGTGATCACATTTGTCTTCCCAAGTCATCATTACACGTGATGGAGCCCTGCTTTCCTGGAGATGGCTGAACATCTGCCTGCCCATGGGAAGGGGGGAATGAATTCCTTGGTTTTCTTTGCTTGTGTGCATGACTTCTGCTCTGCTTATTAAACTGTTTTTATCTCAACCCACAAGGTTTCTCACTTTTACTCTTCTGATTCTCTCCCCCCATATAACCGCGGTGGGAGGGGTTGAGTGGCTGTGTGATGTTCAGTTGCTGGCTGGGGTTAAATCACAACATCCAGCATTTAAAATGATGAGATAAATGTTGAATTAATGTAACTTCTTTTTCCTGGGTAAGTTCTTTTTTTAACGTATAGAATCTTTCCACTGTATCATATTCCTAAGTAACTTACATGAGAACTGTGCCGGAAAGAAATTAAAAGACATAAGAAGATCTGAGGAATAATATTTCAGGGTTGTTTGCTGATGGAAATTTAGCTATATAAGTGACTTACTTTCCATTCGTTACCTTAGGTGATTAAAATCAGAGATGGTGATCTTATCCCAGCTTTTCAAAATGAAGCTGTTATGAGAGTTAATTGGAAAAAAGGACTTGTATAGATGGATCCCAATCTCTATACAGAAACATATATTTGGGGCTGTATCAATTTTTTCCTTCATAAAAGACACAGGAAGAACAAAAGAAAGGAGAGAGCATCTTGCCTTAACGCTAGGATGCCTCTATTTCTTTGTTTGCCTACAGGGCTGCCCTGAATCCTTGATCCCATTCCATCATAATACAAGCGGCAATCATTTTTTCTTCAAAGGACGAAGTTTGGTCACTTATGGGGGAAAGAAAAAAAAAAAAAAGAAAGGATAAGCTTCTCCTAGATTGGAAGGTCTTTACTAGGAAAAAACCACACCATTCTGGGGAGATTTGCAAGGACATGTTTAAGTAGTGGTTATCAGAAGCTGGGAGGGTCTGTGAGAGAAAGGTCAAGTCTATACATATCCTAAGCATTTGCTACTTGCTGTTGCCAGGCAAAGGTTAGCAGGCTAAATGAACCTTATGTCTAACCCCATGTGGCATTTTTTGTGTTCTTATCTGAACTCCTGTCATGCTGAGCCGAGCAGCTCACACCTGACATTTTTTCCCTTTATGGCCTTTTAAGCTACTAAGTCTGATTGGTATAGCATCCTTAGGGAGTGGGAAGATGCAGGGCAGGAGGGAGAAGGGGGCAAGCATTTGTAAGTAAGGAAAAGGATATCTCACCCTTGTAGGCTTTCAGTCATCTGCATGGTTGTTTCTCTCCATCCTTCCCCTCAATGACTAAAATTCAAGGTTGCAATTTGACCCAGTCTTCAGGATCTGCAATTTTGGTTGCTGCCCATGAAAAAAAACCCCATTGGTTGTTAATGAAACATTTAAATCTAAGATTTTAATCACAGGTCAGGACACTCAAAGTTAAGGTTGTCACAGCAACACTACAATAAAGGTCTTTGTGAATAGCAGTTACAGAAATGCACAGTTCAACTAAAAATTGTTTCAATTATCTGACAGGTTTCATCCCCCCAGATTCTGTTCTCTCCTCCCCCTCCAGATTGTTGCTTAAATGAGGGGAAGGACAAGAGCCACAGTGTCAAAGCTGGGCATTGCATTGCTGCATACAGGGTCTGAGTTTGAGTCACAGTGATGCAAACCAGTGCAATGCACACAGTTTGCTTTCCACCTGGGTAGGTCACTAAAACCATAGTGAGTTGGAAGAAACAAAAGATTTACTAGAGTCTAGGTGGAATAAAAGAATCCTGCTCTCTCCCACTGTGAAGTTTTTTCAAGTAATCAGCTTCTAACACAGAAGTAGGGATAGAATCACAAACTGGTTTGGGTTGGAAGGGACCTGAAAGCCCATCTAGCTCCAACCCCCTGCCACGGGCCACGACACCCTCCACTAGCCCAGGATGCCCAAAGCCCCATCCAACCTGGCCTTGAACCCTGACAGGGATCCAGGGGCAGCCACAGCTTCTCTGGGCAACCAACAGTGACACGAATCAACTGCTCTGTCTCAAAAGGAAAAGAAATGGAGCTGATACTGATACCTACAAGCTGCAGAATGATACTATGGTGACCAAAGAGTTTTACAGGTAAAGTGCTTTGAGAAATTGTCTCATTAGAGTCACAAGGTGATTTTGCCTTGTGCTTCCCATAAGGTAGGTGTCATTTCATGTTCTTGCCCATCTCCACGGTTTCCCCCTGCTTGGCTGGTGCCTGTGATGCTTCCCTGTACCTTGGTGAACTGCTGGTGTCCCATGCCAGCGGCGGTAGGTTAGTTTCCTGACTCAGTCCAGATGCTTTTAGAATAAGTGCTAGGCCATTCAGCATTCACTTACCCCCTTCCTGCCCTTCCCTCTCCCCATCCCCCCACCTCATTTTTCCACCTGAGGTCAGTGCCTCCGGCTCTGTAGCAACAGTGGCAGAGCAGCCCTTTAAAAGACCACAAGAGAAGCAGATTTGACGTAGACTCATAGGTAAGGAGCCAACAGATATGAGAAGAGGCAGCCAAAGGTCATTCTGGCCTGCCAGCTGTAAAAACAATCCAAGTGACATGGCAATAAAACCCAGGCTTGGGAGCAACCTCCTCCAGCTCCTAATGGTCTCCTCGCTTACCTCTCCCCACTCCCGCCTGCAGGCTGCATAATGCCATCACAGAAGACTGTAAGGCAGTCAGCAGGAGGTATAAGGCAGGGAGCGAGGGTTGCACAGAGGGAGAGAAGGCTCTGTCTGGCAAAGGCCAACGATGATGGGGGGGCAGCCACTGCAGGCCGCGGAGATCGAGCTTTTTAAGTACATTTCAGCATAGCACGTTTGCTCCTAAGAAATCTAATATCCTTTGGGTCAGTGCAGGCCAACTGTTAGATATAAAGAATTTATAGCACTTGCAATCCCCAGATGAACCATTTTCAATTCTTCATGTTTCTGAAAAACCGTTGTGTCGATCTATCAGCAGTGGCTGTGCTGCATAACAAGGGCTGTCTCCTGCCTTAATGCCAAAGTGTAAATATTGCATTGCAGCAAGCAGCAGTAGATAATGCATAATAATGAGTTCGGTTTGTTATGTGATGTGCTATCCAGAGCACTTGAAAACAATGCATCAGCTTTAAAAAAAAAACAGAGAGAGAGAGAGAAAGAGAGAAATACTTTCTTCAGAAAAAGAAAATAGCCTATGTGCTGGATGTAGAAGTGAAATAATCATTTAGAATTGTGAAATATAGATGACACAGACAGAAACATGAAGACAAGGATAAAAGACCAATTCTGATCTGATGAGCCATTGGAGTCGTCCGTATAAATTCACTCAGACACCAGCAGAGCTCTAAGCAGAGCTCTAAGCAGAGTTGAATTTTCATGCTGGAAAGATGGATGTTTTTATATAGTCTTCTCGTTCTTATTTAATGGGACAGGAATTGTAGTCTCAGCACATGATTAAACGTGATGAAAAGAAATATTGCTTGAGCCAATAGTAATCAAGTGCTAGTTTCATGATTTTCATAGTTAATTTTTCCAGTTCTCATCAGTAATGCATTTTTCCTCTCTCAAAAGGCAAGGTATAGCACTTTAACGGCTGTCAATCTTGCATTGTAAGCTTCAAGCACTTCAGGAATTACTGAACCAATGTTTGGCAGAGGCTAACAAAATCACATCAATGCAGTGTGAAGAATCTGATTCATGTATCTTCATCCAAGAATTTTAACAATGTGGGCCAAAACGAAGGGCAGTTTGCTCTCTTCTTAATGCATATTATGTTAAAGTGTTTGTGGCAGAAAACAAGCCAATGGCTAATGTTCAAGTTTCTCTCTGACAAAGAGATGTGGTGTTTGCAGGTACTTACATGAACCCCATGTGGTTCCCTTGGAAGTCCCTTGCCTGTACAGCTCTTAGCAACTCAGATAGGACTGAATGCTGACAAGTTGCTGAATATCATCGGTTTTCACCGTACGCAGTGAGAACTGATGGAGCTCTGCATCTTTCAGGATTCAATTCTGAAGGTGCCAGTAGTTTTATAATTCAATCCGCTAAGAAACAGGCTGAAAAACCATTTCATACAGATCAACACACAGACTCGGCAGCAATATCTCTTACTCATAGCAACGCAAGGACCTAGAAGCCAAAGGCTCTGCAATACGTATTTTTTTTACAGGCTGTCACAATGCTGTTTCCAGGTGTTTAATCCCTCGTGAGGTATTCAGGATGAAGAATCTGTTAGGTAGGCAAATCCTCAATGGTTTGTTTAACTAACTTTTCACTGAAGAAAAAGGTTTGTACTAACCCAGTTCAATACCAGTAAAACCTAGAAAGACCAAAACCACCAAAATCCTTGAAACATTTGTACTAAATCTGTAATTTGTCTCATCTAATTTTAACTATCTAACATTTAGATACCTAGCCTTTACCAATCATCTAGGTTTCCTAGAACTCTACTTTAGGCTATTACTAAATCAGCTACAAAATTTCCCCCAGCACATGCTAAAAAAGAATACAGTGTAGGGAGGACACCCAAGGGTTTACTTACATTAGCAATGAAAGTGAACCCCAGGAGTAGATCACACCCCCCAGGAACTCAGTGGAGAAAAAGAAGTTTGCTTCAGAAAACAGTACTAGTTTGAACCATGACTTCAGAAATGTAACAACAAATAAGTAACATTTAATGTGAGATGCCTTAAATGGATAAAACCAGGGAACAAAGAGTTGGTATGATATTGGGAAGCCTGACATTGACTCCAGGGACTTACTGGGATCATGGATTAATCTTCATCTAGAAAAAGCAGCAAAGAAACAGGAGATATTAAAAAAAAACCAAAGCCCAAGCCACAAAAAAAAACCTAAACAACAAAACCCCCAAGAAATGAAAGTCACAAATAACTGAACATCATGTTTCCTGTTTCCTATTTCTCATTCTGAAAGTTTCTTCTAAGCACATATGGTAGAGAAAAAAGGCTTCTTGAGCTCATTCTTATCACTTACCACTACTTTGCAACAACTCTTAAAACTTAGTGGTCTCCACCTTAAAATTGAATTATAGAACTTTTCTTATAAACTAAGGATAGACAGTTTAAAGGAAAAAAAACAACCCAGACCATAAGTCAAGACTGATGCAGTTTCAGCTTTTAGTATGGACATTCAACACTACAAGTCTGTCCCTCCACTTCCACATGACACTGGTGTATCTTGTATATGGATTGAAAAATAACTGCTTATTACTATTCTCCCTATTTCTGTTTGTTGGTACGATCTACTACAAGAGATTCTGGGGATTGTGGTGGATGAGAAACTTAACATGAGCCAGCAGTGTGCTCTTGCAGCTCGCAAGGCCAATGGTATCCTGGGCTCCATTAGAAGAGGGGTGGCAGCAGGGACAGGGAGGTGATTGTCCCTCTCTACTCTGCCCTCACGAGGCCCCATCTGGAGTACTGTGTCCAGATCTGGAGCCCCCAATACAAGAAAGATGTGGAACTGTTGGAGAGGGTTCAGAAGAGGCCACGAAGATGATTAGAGGGCTGGAGCACCTCACCTATGAACAGAGGCTGAGGGAGCTGGGCTTGTTCAGCCTAGAGAAGAGAAGGCTGCAGGGGGACCACATTGCAGCCTTCCAGTACCTGAAGGAATCTTCTGAGTAGGAGGGGATTCAACTTTTTAAAAGGATAGACAATGGCAGAACAAGGGGGAATGGATTAAAACTAAAGGAAGGAAGGTTTAGATTAGATATTAGGGGGAAGTTTTTTACAGAAAGAGTGGTGAGGTGCTGGAACAGGCTTCCCAGAGAAGTAGTGGATGCCCCATCCCTGGAAGTGTTCAAGGCAAGGCTGGTGGGGGCCCCGGGCAACGTTGTGTAGATCCAGGCCTGAGGGTGGTGTTCCTGCCTGTGGCAGGGGGGTCGGAGCTCTATGATCCTTGGGGTCCCTTCCAACCCATGCCATTCTATGATTCTATGATTCTATGAAGAGACTTCTAATTAAACGACTAATCCACTCGCACGTTATACCATTGGAATGTCTGATTTCAATGCTGGTATTTTTCAAAGATTTTGCACAATGTGAGGAGGGGTGTGTAACGAGGAGTGAGTAAAAGATGAAAATCTAGGAGCGTAAAAACTTAAGCTAAAATGCAGAGAAAAGAGCAGTGAAGCTAAGAGCAATTATTCTTCTAGTAAGGATTATCACGGTCAAATTTTGGACCTGGTCCCTGATGACAGATCAAGCCAACACAATTATAGAAAAATGCACGGAAGTGCCTGGTTCTTTAGCAGACAGAACCTCAAATTAGGACATGATTTTCATAAACCTCTACTGTCACTTGAACAAGTCTTTCTCCATCTTATTCTGTGGAAGGGAAAAAGGAGTTTTCATTTTTGGAGGGATGTTGAGAAAAAAATGTGGTAATTCTTTTTAATATCTTCACCTGTAAGAGTGTATGATCACTTAAATATAGCATGTCTTTTACACAACAGCGGCAAAGTCAGTCCATCACCTCTCCTCTATCTCTGTTTAGATTTTATTACATGAATCTTCATATAGCAGAGAACCAATACATAGGGGCTACATCCTTTCTAGAACATTCCTTTGAGCTAAACCAGAATAAACTGCATGCTCCATCTTGCATCCCAATTTGGTGCTCAGCTAGCTTTGAGGATTTACTTACCATATCAGAATTCAGGTACCATCTTTATTCTACTAAGCAAGAAACATTTTGGAAACAGAAACATTTTCAGTCCTGGACACCTTTCAAAAATCTTCCCATAATTAAAAAGACTGACAGCTTTCAGAAATGAATCTGGAAAAGTTCAACTCTAGTAAGGGTAAGCAAACATTTTATTATCCATTGATCTTTGTGTATAAATTGTGTGAAGTACCAAATAATTTCCCTGGAGTCTAATTTAAGAGTGGTTATTTGGCAAAAAGAAAGAAAATATTTTTGTCTTCTTCACTGTGACTGAAATAAAGGCAGATATCTGATGTCATAGATACAGATTTTTAAGTTATCCATGAATAGTCTTAAGTATTCAAAATTTGCTATTTCTGTGCCTTAACATCATTTTAGTGTTAATTTTAGTGTAAAAAAAAAAAATTCTTACATTAAACAGTCTTGTAGGTAATAGTAAATTGGTAGCATTTCAACTTGCCTGAAAACTTATTAGACATTTAATTCTGTATTTAAAATACTCTGGATTCAGTGACCATTGCTTTGAGTGGAAGACTTACATAAATTCACATATGCCTTTAAAGGAAACAGGCCATGGAAGTGCTAAACATCGACAGAAGTTAATAAGTTCTGTTTAAAATAGTGGCAAATGTTCGTCTGGGAAAGTACACATCATTTGGATGACTTAAGAGCCGCTTCTATATTAAACCAGAAGACAGATCACTGCTGGATTCTAAGAAAAAAACTTGAAGTTTTGTGCTCAAAACATAGATGTAGAAACCAAGAAATCTTCAGTTTCATTATCAGCCCAGCTAATGACTCCCAGGGTGTTGCCTTCAAATGGCGTGGCAACCTGGTTCAGGAACAGCACGATGGCCACGTCCAGGCCACTCGGACCATCAGCTCACAGACACCAATATGGTGGACGGCAAATGGTGTTTATTGGTAGGATAGGTAACACGGGCTTATATAGCTTGGGTTTACCACGTGACTTCCGTCTGCTTACGTCATAAACCAAACGCTATTGGCTGTCAGGAGAGGGGGCCCTATCTCTCCGTACAGCGCGACATCTTCCAGTCGCCAAGCTCTAACTGCAACACCAGGGTGGCCACAGGTTTAATGCATCTCTCTCTGTCTTTGTTTGTATATCTGATATTTATTGTAGTGCATTACTAACAGGCAAAATAATTAAAATGCAGACTACATTTGCTTTCCCTTGTAACTTTCTCAGGAAAAAGAAGAAATCTGTTTTGTCAAAGCCAAAATTGAAGAACAAATAAAAGCAATGGTAAAATATTTTATGTAAGGAATATTTTAACTTAGAAGTTGCACTTATCAGGAAAATGTTCATTACATTTCATTTGAAGAAAAAAAAAGAAAGAAAAATAAATCAGAATGAACCCTTTCTTGAGAAATACTTTTTTATTAAAATCAAGAACTTTCCACTTAATTGGTGTTAAATCCCAGGACCACTTCTAGTAGGTATCCAGTTTTTAAGTTTGCCGAATTATTTTGTTAATGCAACATAGGTTTTATCTTTCATTATTGATTTGCCTGGGAAGAATGGAAAAAAAATACTACTGTGCAAATAACCTATAAAAAGGTATATTTAGCTAGTCATAAACCAGACTAAACGGTGCTTATTAGTTAAAAATTTTGGGTGGCAATGTTTAATATTTAGCATCTGCAGACACAAAAGTTATGGCTGACAGTATCACAGACAGAAAATTAAATGCATTTATAAAACATGTGGAGAAACTGTTGTCCCCAAAATACCTTCTGTCAGAAAATACCCAGGTGTATAACTGATATAACCAGTAAAACTGGGTTTGAGTTTATATTTGTAGAAAAGCTGAGCAGAACTCTGTATCAAACTGCTTTTGTTGTCAATAGACTCTGGGAACATCATGTGTCTTACAGCCTCTCCAAAAGGAAGGCTAATAGAGAAAGAAAAAGATGTTCCTTTGCTGTCAGAGTGCATCATGCTTCTTTTCCATCCTGAAAAGTGGAACCCGTGGCTTGAGGAGCTCTGATTGTCATACTGGGCAATTGGGCAATTGCTAGTGGTTTCACAAGACATTTATATGAATGTCTCCAATGAGCTGTGAGATAGCACAAGTTCATCTGCGGGCTGCTAGACCAATTCCAGGCATCAGTAAAGGTCAGAGGCCTATAAAATATTTAAATTGTCTTTTTCATCTCTAGAATATCAAGGAAAGTAGCTGCATACTCTAGAGAATGTGTACTGCTCAGTATCTATTGTTACCATCTGATCAGTCTCCGTGTATCATTACTTCTTTCACATTTAGTGAACCCACTGCTTACAGTGTTATTTCCTCTCCCACTCTCTAACATAAAGTATTTTATTAACAGAGTTTGAGGATTTTCCAGTACACCAGAATCTCAGTCTTTTAGATCTTAATGCAGGTTGTGTTTTACAGTATCATATCTTACATAAAAAAGGTTCCCAAGCTGAATATTGAAATATACAACAATGCACGGGAAAAGTAATGCAAGCTCTATGTTGATTCACTCTTCTTATCCATTTCAATATTCAGACAACCTATGCCCCTTGTTGAAGCACACAAAGCTAATTTGAAAAGACATATGAAACAGTCTTGTGTTGATCAGTCAATGAGCCTTTGAAAAAACAGTGTTGGACATGTTTGCTCAGAAGTGTCCAGCCTGGTATTCAGAATTCCTACAGATGTGTCTACAGCTTCTTCAGAGCCAAACAAGATTACAGAATAACAGAATGTTAGGGGTTGCACTGCCAGAGCAGTATCACCTAGTTTAGGTCACACAGGAATGCATCCAGGCACATTTTTAATATCTCCAGAGAAGGAGACTCCACAGCCTCTCTGGGCAGTCTGTTCCCGTGCTGCATCACCCTCACAGTGAAGAAGTTTCTCCTTATGTTCACATGGAACCTCCTATGTTCCAGCTTGCACCCGTTGCCCCTTTCCCTATCACTGGACATCAATGAGATGAGTTTGGCTCTGTCCTCCTGACACTCATCCTTTACATATTTATACACATTAATGAGGTCACCCCTCAGTCACCTCTTCTCCAGGCTAAAGAGATAACTGAGTAGTGTCAGGCTTAGTGGATATGGCAAAAACCCAGCCACAAATGATATTTTAAAAGTCAGTGTGTTTTAGCAACGACAAATTCTTTCCTGTTTTCAAGCTGTAGATTGGGAAGATACTTAGCTGAATGGTAATTGTTCTGACTTTCATGAACAAGATTGTTTACAGGGTAGACCTGATCTAGAAGCATTTTTCTAGGAGGCACCAGCTGACAGTTGCATCTTCTTGTGTTAGCTGAAGTATGGAAAGCATTTATCTTAAACCACCAGTTACTGAGACAGAACTAAAGCAGGAGAAGACATTTATAGGTGGGCACAGCTAGGGATTAACTAGCGTGCCTGATAAAACCTTGAGACAAGCTGTAGATTTCTTGAGTCCTGTTCTGAGTCCCTGATCACAAAACTCTAGTACTTCCCAAAAAATCTATTTCATGGGTAAATCTGGAGAAAAGTAGACCAGTCAACATAGGAAAAGCAGCAGTTAAGAATCTGACCAAGTCCTGGGTATAATGTGGGAGAAGCAAAGATATCATTCAATGATTTAGAATTCATGTGTTATAATAGAACAACATGATCATTCAACATGGCAAGGAAAAAGCTGATTTTTATGGCCAAAACAACACTCCACATAAAATTCTGACATATCAATTTAACATTGTTATTTGCTTCTGCTCTGGATTTTGGGACTGATGCTGTTTATGCATTTTCAAAACCATCTTGAATTAATATTCAGTGTTTACTAAGCCTGTTGGATTTCCTGAAGTAATTTGCATTAGCTCATAGCAGCAGGGGCCTCGGGAGAGCCAATACCAAAGAATTAAATAGTAAAACAAATTCTTTGATCTGTTAAAAAATAGGGTCTCCTTCACCTTTACTATATGATCATCTGTGAAAAGAAGCAAAAACAAATAAGTCACATCCATTCTTTATTCCATTACTAAATAAAACAATGTACCTCTTGCTAAGAGAATATTTTAATGGTAGCATATTTGAATACCAGTGATTACTGAGTTTTTGACAATTTTCCACAATCTTCATCCTCACCATGCTTCTGAACCCTTTCAGCTAAGCCAAATATCCAGCAAGGAAGGATGAGTTTGTAGCATTAAAAGGTGCTTTGGGAGATCTGAGATTCAAGCCAATCCAGAAAGAAACCTTTTTTGGTAACCTTTATATAACCTCGGAGAAGTCATTTAATCTGCTTGTGCCTGGTTTTTGTCTAGTAAATGTCTTGTTTGTTTACAGGCTAGATTTCTGCAGGAAAGATTGGGAGCTGTTATATAAACTCGTGTTTGTACAGCAGATGTTAGGATGGGCCAGTTCTATCTATTAGGGTATTTTTTTATTGCAAACAAATTGTGAACTGTGACCTACTAGTCATCACCCTAAAACTCCAACAGAAATGGAATTCATAAACATTTATAGTTAAAGTTTCATTTTGCCCTTTACTGTGTTGCCTTCCATCTGAGAGCAGGACCGGCATTGCAGACCTTGCATGGTCAGTGAGAAGTTCCAGAAATCATCATACCATAAAGCTATGTAGTAAGATTCCAGATAAAATGGTTTCTGTATGGTGCATCAATGTGAGTTTTCAACACCAGCCCTGAATATCTGTAGATCAATGAGGTCATATGTCTTCAACTTATCTCATGCCCTGAAGTAATTGAAAGCCATAACCTGATAAAGATAACATGACAGCTGCCTTGTTGATAAGGCCAAAATTCTATCATCAGAAAGCCAGAGGTATGTCACACATCTACTTTTGAATCTTTGAACTGCAACCTGGGCTATGTCTTGGACCAAAGTCTTCACCAAGGAAACTTTGCAAAATGCCTGTAACAGTTTCTATCCCTTAATATAAAGTTTGAGTAAACATTTCACTTTTTCTGAACATCCTTCCTAGTTAAGTGAAACTCTGAAAACTTTTCACTGGACATGCTGATCTAGATGGTATTGCAAAGACACTTCTTACTTCTCTAATGAAAATAAGCTGTTTATTGTGTAAGCAGACATTGCATTAATGAGATATGAACTTAACTGTGATGCACAAGTTAGGTGAATAATGAAAGACATTGTCAAATGTATTTAAAAATACTGAGAGATTCATTAAATAAATTATTCAATCAATGTTACAGTACCTATCTGTGTAGGTATGTCTACCACCAGAGTTATCTGACAGCCTCTAGGGTAACCATATTTTTTATTGTTAAATTTTTAATGATACTTTCATGCCTGAGGCCTTACGGAATACTACATGGCATCTTTTATCTAAGGATCTCATCATGATTCACAGAGATTGAACATCAAAATATACTTATGAAGAAAGTAGGCTGTACAGCATAGTTTTACTGTACTGAATTGTATACAACTTAAATACAAACCCAGGACTTGGTTAAATTAGCTTCATTTTTAGTCTTTGTTCTTCAGGGGCTTCAATCTCAAACTCTCAGTTCTTGCAACTTGTGGATGAACAAGGAACTAGGAAAAAGTGGGTAAGAGATTTTTGGTGTCCTGGTCATCTACAGCTTGCAGTCCCTTTGATTCAAATTCACACTGTAGTTCCAGCCTCTCCAGAACAGCAGCACAGAAACAGCAGTGGTGCCCTGGCTATTGGTAATCACAGATGCACCACCACTGCTGTTATTACAACGTTCCCAGGCAGAGCAGAGTCAGATGATAAGCAGTACAGCACTAGAGTGAACAGCTAAAGCAAAAAGCAGCCACTAACGAGTGCTAGACTAATGTACGGTAAGGCATCAAGCCCCATGGCAAGCACAAGAACCTGCCAACTAATAGCTAAGCAGCAATAACAGATATAAATTTGATCTAGCACATTCCAATCAAATCTGTCATCATCCTGCACCCTTCTAGCCCCTCGTCAGGCACCTGGCCATACAAACACCAACCCATACAAATAGTATGTTTCAGCTGCTGGGTTGGTTTTTAACAGATTCACAGAATTGTAGGGGTTGGAAGGTACCTCCAGAGATTATCAAGTCCACCCTCCCCACCAAAGCAGGTTCCTTAGGACAGATCACACAGGGAGGTGTCCAGATGGGTCTTGAATATGTCCAGAGAAGGAGACTCAACAACCCCCCTGTGCAGCCTGTTCCAGTGCTCTGACACCCTTACTGTGAAAATGTTCTTGCTGTTTTTCTTTTCTTTTTTTTTTTTTTTTTAAGAAATAAAAACGAAAGTGCCCCCAACCTGTCAAAACTGTTTGAGCAGACCTAGGGAAGCAGAATATCAGTTTTATATGCAAACATTCCAGGCTCACTAGCATCTTGCCCTCAATGTTTTCTCTTGTATTACAAGCATGATCAAATATACAGCAACCAACCAAAATAATACCCACAAAATCTTGCCACACAGCCAATGGAAAGGACGTGCCTGAGCACCACAGGAAAAGCAGTGCATGCAGCGTGCTGCTCCTGAACACAGAGGTTTCATTTCTGATCTGGACAGTCAAGTTGGGAATTGTACCTGTGATAATAATGGCATCAGGCAGTGAAGCTATTTTTAAAAGAACTGCCTGCAGGCCAAAGGGTAGCCCCCAAGGGGAAAAATAATCAGCTCTGCCTTCTTTACATTTAAGCCTACAGCACTGTCAGGTCCTGACAGTACCAGCCAGCATTCGTTCAACATACGCAAATGGAAGAAAAAATTAAATGCAGGAGAAAAATAACTATGCCTCGGATGGACAAATGTCCCTGATTCTAGAGTTAACCATTGCATGGTTGAAACAAAGAGAAGAAAAGAAGAGATGGATGTAAAACTCATATCCCTTGCACACCTGCAACATCAGAAAAGAGCTGCTCCAAAGGCAAATATTTCTATGAAGATTTCAGTTTAAATAATATCAAATGGCTGCAAGGAAAAACCTGCTGCACAACTTTTAAATTGATAATAGTCTCCAAAAATCTTTCTCTTGTTTTGAAAATCTCCAAAAGAAGCACAAGATATAAAAATGTAAAAGTCACAAAATCATAGAATGGTTTGGGTTGGAAGGGACCTTAAAGATCATGAAGTTCAAACTCCCAATTCATCTCATAACTTTTAACTCTTGTGTCTGAGTTAACCAGTAACATTATCATTTTAGTCAAAAGAGAAATATAGGCAAATAAGCATTCATCGGTTCAGAGGACTGAAGGTTAATTAAGGTTGGAAGGGACCTCAGAAGGTCCTGAGGTCCTGAGGAGTCGCTGAGGAAGAGAGCTCAGGCGAGGGAGACCCAGCATTGGAGCCTTCTGAAAGCGGCAACCCCCGAGCATTGATCCTTGAGGGCAAATAAAAGAAGGAAAGAAGAAAAGGAGAGACCCCGCGATGCACCCAGCGGCAGCCATTGCCTCTTGCTGAGACTGCATGTCGGGGTGACTCATCGGGGGCGGAG
>VZTU01015791.1:3806-20788 GCA_013400835.1 Zapornia atra
TGGCTCCTCTGACCCCTCTCCAACAGCCCCACATCTCTCTTGTGTTGGGCCCCAGCTCTGGACACAGGACTCCAGCTGGGGCCTCAAGAGGGCAGAGCAGAGAGGGACAATCCCCTCCCTGTCCCTGCTGGCCACAGAACTTGGTCCATTCCCTCTCCACTTTTCCCTTTGAGAGCTGAGGGCACCATTTGCTGCAGACTGATGAAGCACAGGCAGTGGGGCTCCGGGCTTCAAGTGCCTTGGGAAAAGCAGCTTGCATCTGGATATTGAGAGAATTTACAGCAAAACTGATAGAACCATCAACAAGACCAGCACAGAGCAATGTCAGGGGTCTCTAGCATCAAACCACACAGCAGGACCACTGAAGCTAAAAATGCCCCTATGCATGAAGAAAAAAGCTGCTTTGGGAGACGACTCATTGCAAAGGGGGCCAAGAACTCCCACTAATGAATTCATGGGTGCTACACCTCTCTCCCCAATGCCATCCAAGTGCCAGCACTGGGGGAGAATAAGGGAAAGCAGACTGATCTTGGCTGCTATAGGTCAGATATAGAAGTCCCATGTGACTTCTTTGTTCCCAGCCCTGCTGCTGCACAGATCAGAACTGGGCTGACTCCTCTCCCAGCAAGCAGGAGCGAGCCATGGAGACAGCCATTTGGCTAGCACTGAGCACCACCTCCAGCTATTCCATCCCCTCCCTCACTGCCACTGCCCTGCTGGGCTTCATTAGCATCAGCAGAACGTGATAAATGTGCCTGTCAAGCCTTGTATTCAAAGTTTGCCATCACAACCCAATGCTCCAGAACCACCTACAACCTGCTAGGAAATGCCAGCTTGTTGCTGCTCTCCTTGTCCTCAGGTGGCCTAGGCCCCTTCTTGTCCCAAAATACCCCCTCCTCCCCCCTATCAAAGGGATCTGAGAGCATTAGTGAGAACAGAACAGGGAAATGCAAAATGCATTCTTGGGACCCTGGAGCAGAGTGGTGACAGCACTGAATCCATCCTCTTACCAACCCTCACAGTCTCCCAGAGCATGCTGCTGGACAGGAAGAGGAGAGGAAACATGTGCACTGGGTCACTATGGGATGGCCAGCCTGCAAGGAAAGTCCTTCACTGTCAGATCATTCTGAAGGGTTTGGTTTAGTCCCCACAGACACCAGGAGACCAGCGCTCCTCCCAGTACACAGTCCAGCCATCCCTGAGGTAGGCACCACATTCTGCTCTGGCTTGTGCAGGTGCAGACCCAGTGGATACAGTCCAGCTTTGCCCCAGGCAAGTGAGCTCAGTAGTCCCTGTGCCCAGTCCCTCTTCCATAGGGAGAGCTGCTGCTGCAGATCCCCTTGCACACCCGCCCTGGAGCAGGGCCTTGCTGTCAGCCCCAGGGGAAGTGCCAGAAGCAGCAGCAGAGCACCAGCTGAGCCTGGGCTCATGATGATGCCACGCACTGAACCCTGCCTCCCCTCAGCCACAAACCACTCAGGAGAGGGCAAGGGAAGGGGGCAACCAGGCCAATGCTTGGATGCCACAGCTAAATGTTAATGTCTCATAGTGAGCAGCCCCTGGGGTCAGCTGCCATCAAGGAGCTGCCCATCCCACATCCATGAAAGCCCTACAAACACATCACTGCTCTTTCAGCCAGCTGTGGCCAGCCAGGAGATGCTGGCCTGAGCAATTGGGAAGGAGGGAGAGGCTGAAAGGGATCACTGAGCAAGGCAAGAGGAGGATAATGAGAGCAGCAGTGCTCTAATGGTACCTATCTAAGCATGCCACACACAGCAACTTCAGAGCATGGCTTCCTCACAGCAGCCTGGAGAGATGAGGCAGATAATCCCAGAGGAATAATACACCCTAACCCTACTCTAACAAACAAATCAGATCTCTGCTGGTACAGGAGAAATGTCTGGGTAAGCTAGGCAATAATTTACTGTTGGGGATGAGCAACACTTCCAACCTGCCTTCTTGATACTCCCTTCCAGCCTATATGGATGAGTCACTGTACAAATGACCACTCACATCACTTCAGAAATGGGCATGAAGCCATTTCCTGGCTCCAAAATTATTTTCTACTGTCCTCAGGGGTTCCTCCCTTTCTATAGACTGAACCTTGTGAAGTCTCCATCTTAACTGCACCACCCCAACAGCAGTGCTTGAAAGGGAACATTCAGACACTGAGTTCCAACACCACTCTGAGCCCCAAGTTGATCCAGAATATAAAGCAGAGGCTTTTGCTGGGTGGTTTCTAACTGCCCAATGCACTAAATCCTATCTGAACCCAGCTGTTGACTAGATGGACTGAAGCTGTCCTCATTGTCCAGGCTGTGCAGCCTTACATGGAGTATCCTTGTTTTGGGAGGGGGATCATCCTCTTGTTCTGCTGATGGACAGCATGCAGCTGCACAGCACTGAGATGACAGGCAATGGCACCAGTTGCAAAACAGAAAACTCCAACTAGATATTAGGAAACCATTTTTTCTTAAAGATTTTCAGATCTCAACTTGGCAAGGCACTGAGCAAGTGAATTTGTTGGCTGTGATTTTACCAACACAGTCACAGATGAGGACTCTGCTAGTGTATAGAGTCCAAACAGTTCCCAGAGACAATACAGGAGTCCCCCAAAGCTCAAGCTCAAAGATCTTGATGTCAAGAAGATTTATCACTCACATATATGTAACCAGCCAATCAAACCAACCAAACAAACCATGGGCTTTTTCACAGGAGAAGAGACAAGCCTGAAACTCTCCTCCAACTGAAACCTCCAACCTGGGAAATGAGGATTTCATTCCCCAGGAAGATTCAGATCAAATGTGGTTTTAATCAATATCAACAACAAATAAATCCCAACACCACAAGAACCTCAGACCTCCCTTCCTGTCATTGAGGGGTGTTCATAAGCCATCTTACCCATTTCTAGAGACACATAACAATTGTGTCTTAAGCTGAGCTGATGGTGAGAAGATGCTGAAAGTGTTAAACTTTCTGGCACATCACAGAATTACTTTTTCCAATCTTTCAGTACCAACAAGACTCTTGACCTTAAAGACCAGATGAAAAGTGCCAGGTGCTCCTTCATTTCCATTTCCTCCAAACACATTCAGCCTCATGGCCTTCAACTTTCTGCTTCACCCAAAGCTCAGGATGTGTCACTGCCTACTCAAGAACATTGCCATTGCTCAGTGGGGCCAAATTTGAAGCCACTACAAAACATGCAGCTTCATAGACTTCACTGTGACAGAGGAGCCAGGTCAGTGTGCAGTGGGTATCATTTGCTTCCCCTCTCACTTTATACTTTTCACACAGTTATTTTTCTCTGGAGGGCAAGGAAAGGTTCAGCATTCAACCCAAGGAACAGAGCTTTACCCAAGGGAATGGTGTGAAGCTGGGCCAGGGGAGTTTAGGTTGGGTGTCAGGAGGAGGTTCTGTGCTGAGAGGGAGGTCAGGCACTGGCACAGGCTCCCCAGGGAAGGGGCCACAGCCTCAAGCTGGGCTGAGGGCAAGAAGTGTCTGGATGATGCCCTCAGCCCCATGCTCTGACCTGGCTGGGGCTGTGTGGAGCCAGGAGCTGGACTCTCTAGTCCTTACAGGTCCCTTCCAGCTCAGGACATTCTCTGGCTCTAAGCAAACAGACACATATGACACCAAGACAGCAGGCTGCAGGGGCACAGACACACAGCAACAGAATCAGGCTGCATTGCCCAAGTGTAAAATGCTCCTTTTATTTACCATCAGAAGAGAGAACTATTTCCTCCCTCCTCCTCCTGGGAGGATGAAAAAAGATCAGAACCTCAAACCAATCCTTGCACTGGCAGGAACTCAAAAGGTAGAATTGGGAGGGGTTGGAGGAAGGTATAAAGGCTGATAGCTGGAGACACAGAGCCATGCTGAACTGGAGGGACTTAAGGGGAGGAGGAATCAGAGACACCAAAACATAAAGATGAACCTGAAACTTCTTTTTTGCCCTGGATTCCTTCTGCTGCTTATTGTCAGTCAAAACCAGGCAAGGGCCAGGTCCATTTCCAGCTTGCAGGTAAGTGACTGGCTGCTCAATAGAGCTGAAAGAAGCTGATGCTTCTTTAGGACTTAGGCACTTCTGATTAGCTGTGTTTCTTCTGAGCCCAGCTAAAGCAGGAGGAGACACTCAAAGAGATCATGACAGCAGGAGCCCTGAGGAGGGCAGACCCAGAGTTATTAAACTAAAAGATTGCTGGATTTAAATTTCTAGTCACATGAAGCAATTAAAAGGAAAATGGTTTTTCTTTTGGGGTCAGTGTAGATTTAGGGTCATCCTGGGACTGAGGGAAGCAATAAGCTTGTTGAGTAAAAGGGATTTTTCTGGGAGGGTTCCTATCTAGAGCCCCAGCACAGGCACCTGCATGTTTCTCCCTAAAGCCCCTGTTTTAAGCTGAAAAAGGAATTAATGGGCTGTACCTGCATGATCTCCTCCTCAAATCAGCAGTCAGCATGCACTTCCCTGCTTGCAAGTCCCAGAGGTAGAACATGAGAAAGAGAGAAAGTGAATGTGTGTGGTTTTGTGTGCACAGGAATTAGCAAAAACCCATTTCAGCTACCTGCCTAGGAACCTAGGTAATACCTTATTTGAAGTAACCTCTCAATCTGTAAAATATATTTATATCTATAATCCTTGTAGCACCATTTTCAGCATATATCCTGTCACTGCATTGCTGCTTTTATTATTCAAAGGCAACAACCATTTTTACTTGTTTCTTATTCACTCCTGACCAAGCCTCTTTCATCATCTTTCATGATTTATCCCATGCCCCAGCTCCAGGAAAGACTTAACTGGCAGTTTGTCAGCACAGAACTACAGAATATGCTAACAACCTTAGAGAATTTTGAGAGAGCATATACAGTGTTAGCTCAGAGCAGCTTGGCAAGCCAGAAGGAACTCAAGATAACCACCCTGAGCTTCAGAAATCACTTCAGTACTTTCATCTTTTGATCAATTTTCAAAAATAAGTTTCTCTAAACTTAGCACTGAGCCTGGCTTATACACAAACAATGACAGATTTCCCAGAACACATCCTTTTCCTCCTCTTCTCCCTCTCCACCATCTACCTTTCCCTTTTTTTCAGGGTCTGTCCAAACTGTTAGATGAGGACCTGGAATATCCCCAGCTCTCAGAAGAGAAGGACCCTGAGCAAGATGACATGATCCAGCAAGATGCTGAAGCCCAGTGGAGCCAAAACACCAGGGACCAGGCTGAGAGCATGTCCATGGGTGACAGTGCTCTCCAGAGGTTCTTCAGCGACCTCCTAAGTTTACCCCATAGATACCGAGGCAGAAGCAAAAAGGGCTTCTCCAGGGGCTGTTTTGGTGTCAGGCTGGACAGAATTGGGTCACTGAGTGGACTGGGCTGCTAACTGCTTACTATGGTAAGGGAAAGCCAGAGGCAGATGGTCTGTGTGTTTGTGTAAGTACTCTGCAGAGCAGGTTTTAGGCAGCTGTAAGGGAAGAGTGTCTTAAAGTAACTCTCCCCTTCCTATCACAAACAGTTTATTCATTTTTACCTTCCTCATAATTCCCCCTCATCAGATCTATATTTAAAGCTGTGAATGGCACATCTCTGCTTTACCTGCTTTCAACTCCTTTCTCCAAGTCAGCTGGATGCATTTCAGGTTGTCACAGAAGCCAGAGCAGAGAGGTTTTCACCAGCTCCCCAGGGATGCTTGTGGCAATCCAAAGAAACTCTGAGCAGAACAGGAGCTGAACCTGACCCTAGAACAGTAAGAAATCAGTTAATTTCCATGCCTGAAATCCTGTCCAATTCTCTTTCTTTTACTTCATCCTCTGGTTTCTTGACAGGGCTGACTTGGAGGAGTCAAAGGACCTGTTGCCTTTGGGTGAGATGTTTAGCCTGTATCCACATTGGCTCCACCAATCCATCTCCTGCTTTATTACTGAGGAAATCACACCCCATCTCTCCCCTTGGCCAACAGAATACACCATTGCTCTACTGCCTATTTGTATCAGAGAAATAACTTGTGACCATCTCTGGAATTTAATTACAAAAAACCCCATTTTTACTGTTTGTGTACTAAAGGTATAAATAAACAAGTCTCATTATGTCATGGATAATAAACTGGTTTCCATAGTTTTGTGAATTTGCTTCAAGTTTTTGTGGCAATTCTTTCACATATCACTCCTATAACTGAAACAGTGCCCCAATTTGCTGTTAGATGAGGGTTAGATGCAGTCCATTAGAATTCAGAAGCATTTCAGAGGGCTGCTTTCTGGTAAAAAGGACTTCTAGCCACTCTCCAAAAGAAAAAAACAGAATTAAAAATCCAAACAAGCCCTTCTTTTTACCAGGAGAAGCTTTCTGATGAGTTAAGATATTACTATCTAAACATAAAAGGACCAAGACTGGCATAACCGTCTTCACAAAAGTCATCAGAAACCAGGACACAACCACCCAAGTCTTTGACAACAACAATTTCAACTGAAAGGGGAGCTGTCTTGGCTGACACCAGGAGCAAGCTGGTACTTTGGATCTGCCACAGGCAGAGGAAAACAATTGTTTCTTACTAATACATCTCATCTTGTCAAAAAAGAACCCCAAACCACTAAAGTTCAAGGGCACCCACTCTTCCACAGGCAGATGCAGACAGGGCAAAGCATTTTTCCAACAAAAAAGTCAAGACTACTCCAAAAGATGTATCTGAGCAGTTCTATTCTTTAAGCAAATCAAGTCCTTGCTGCATGTAACTGAACGAATTGGAGACCAGCTGCTCAGCAAACATCCTGAGCCACAGGAATCCTGTCTGAAGGCTGGTTTGCCAAGGCCACAGCTGTGCTCTCCCAGCACTGAGGAGAGCTGAACTCTGCAAGCAGCTGCATGGGAATCACTGAGGCTGGAGCATCCACACTGATGGTCACAAAGGAAGGCCCAGCGGCCTGCCCCCAAGCCCGCGGCCTGCCCCCAGGCCCGCGGCCTGCCCCCAGGCAGGTGGGCTGCACAGTTGTACCCCTTCCATTTTCTGGCCCATAAGACAGATGACCCTGGAAGGAAATATCCTGGTAATAAACCTATTCCTAACAGGACCTCAGGAGATAAACTGCAACACAGAGCACAAAGCTCTGCGCAAAGCAAGTTCACCAACAACCCTCCAGCCACCTGTGCTGTACCTCTGGCAGCTCAGCTCTCATTAGGAAAGCCTGTTGGCACAAAGCAGCTAGAGACCCAGTTTCTGCTCTGCCTCAATTGCTGAAACATTTGGTTCTGCTCCTTCTAACCACAATGCCCATGGAAGGAAGGTGATCCAGGAGCTCCTGGATCACCTTCAGAGCCAAACTAGAGAAAGCTTTGTTCTTCTCTTGTGTTCATTTTCAACATACAGCTTCCACCCTGAAGCCACAGACTTGCTCTAGGAAGGACATTGGTACAAGATCATAAACATCTTTCAACACTTAAGAGCTGACTATCAGAGACCAGAAAGCACAGAATGATTTGTTCAAGGAGATACTCTCCTCTTGCAATCTTTTACCCTTTCAATATATCTTCCTCATTTAGAAATTACCATTAATTCCACCTAACATGGCTATTCCATCCTCCAGAACATTTCCATCCTCTGACCAGTAGTTAGAAGGCTATCAACACAAATCCTGAGCCAAAGATTCAACAACCTATCCTGAAGGTTTCTCCAGTTCACAGCCTTCACCAGGTCTTTGCTGCTTACTCTGTTAAAGGTAACTTTGATAACAAAGCAGCAGCACCAGTGAAAATGCCCTGAACAGATCCTCCAAGGCAAGAAATGGTCTCATCGCTGCCAGAGGCACCCTGATTACAAGCTCTCAAACAACAGAACAGCCCACACATGAATTCAGTGCATTCTGTGCTGCCATTCCTAAGCAAAGCAACAAGAAAATGAAGAATTTCACCAGCCAGATGAAGAATTACAGTGGGGATTGGAGGATGAAAGAGTAAATCAGTTTTCAGCATAACTCATGTATCAGTAGACAGCCTACACACATATTAAAGCCAACAGCACAATCTGATCAGTGTGAGCAGCTTTTCTAGACAGAGGCCCAGACATTGCACAGTAATTCATGGGCAAATTCTCCCAGAGAACTGGAGTTTTGTTAGGCCATATGGATAACATTCTCCCTTGCTTCCACCATACAAAGACATCTGCCCTACCTAAACATTAGCAAGAAGATTTCCAACTCTGTCTTCTAACTTAACCCACCTTCACACAGCCAGGAAGAAATCACCTCTTCGTTTCCCCACCACACAACAACATACAGTAAGCAGCAGGAGATACTTACAGAAGACCAGCAGCAGGCAGCCAGCTTTCTTAAATAGAGTCCCTCCAGGTACACCAGCCCCAGGGCTGGCCCAGGTGCAACCTATATGGTGGAAAGCCAATGGGGTGCGTCAAGAGGAGTGTGGCCAGCAGGTCACAGGAGGGGATCCACCCCTCTGCTCTGGTCAGGCCCCACCTGGAGTGTTGTGTCCAGTGCTGGGCTCCCTGGGATCAAACAGCCAGGGATCTCCTGGAGAGAGTCCAGAGGAGCTACGGAGATGATGAAGGGCCTGGAGCATCTCCCCTGGGAGGAAAGGCTGAGGGAGCTGGGGCTGTTCAGCCTGGAGAGAAGAAGACTCAGGGGGGACCTGATTAATGGTTATCAATATCTGAAGGATGGGATGCAGGGGAAATGGGCAGCCCCTTCTCAGTGTCTGTGGGGACAGGACAAGGGGCAATGGCTGCAAGTCAGAGCAGAGGAAGTTCCACAGCAACCTGGGGCAGAACTTTTCCCCAGTGAGGGTGCCAGAGCCCTGGGACAGGCTGCCCAGGGGGTGTGGAGTCTCCATCTCTGGAGAGATTCCAGCCCCGTCTGGACGCCGCCCTGTGCAATATGAGCTGGGGAGCTGCTTTGGCAGGGGGTTGTACCCCAGGAGCTCTCCAGGGCCCTTCCAACCCCTGGGATTCTGTAAAAGGTTCATCCACACAGCCCACAGCCATTACCCTGTCAAACACTGATGAGCTAGTGGGTGCTACTGGGAAGGTTACAGGCTCCTTCCTAATAATCTGGCAGCTTGCTCCCAGTGCTTGGTAACCCCAGGAACAGGCACGTTCTCACAGGAATAAAAGTTTCCTGTTGTTGAAATTTCAAAACTGAACACAATGAAAATGCAACAAGGGGGAAGTGCTGCTGGAGTTTGTTTGCTGAACATCCTCAGCCTGTTTCCAAATGCAGCCCCAGTAACATGAACTGTGGGTCACTGGAATTATTTGCAGATAAACCAACAGAGGTTGGGGGGAGCTGTGAGCACTTACAAACAGAATCCTACCCAAGATGAATAAAAAATGGATAAGAGCTTTAATTCCAGAGAGGATGAGCTGGTAATGTGCCATCCCATCACCTGGCATTTTGTGTGGGCATTTTAAAAAGCCACTTTTCAGAAAGCAAGAACAATCTATTTCACATAAAAGGCTCCATAATTAGATCCCTCTGACTGAAGCCAGGTGTGTTTGTACTTTAGGTAATTTGCTGTGTTCTATTAGCATTTAAATAATCAAAGCTAACCTTTGAAGCTAGCCTGCCAGTCAGATGGGGGAAGCTCATCTCTAGCTGTGTCATTTCCATCTCCACTAAGCAGTAGTGTGTGAATTTACAGACTGGGATTATAGAAGTGGCTGAGGAGAAAAACCTGTGATAAAATTCCTCCTAGACTGAAAGAAATGTTATCTCTCAGATGTGTCTGCTTTTGGAGTGCCTGTTTATATGATATTAGGCAGTGATTAAGATTTGGTCTCATCCAAGACATCTGGTTTATCATGAGAGGACTCAGTTGTGTTTATTTCCCTTGGTTATCACACAGATCCTACACACTTCCACTGCTTTCTCCCTTTCCACTCTTGTGTTCACTACACACACAAAATTCAGGCTGATGCACGCCCTCACCTTAGCTATCTGCCTGTATTCTATCATAGAATAATAGACTGGTCTGGGTTGGAAGGGACCCCAAGGGTCACAGAGCTCCAACCCCCTGCCACAGGCAGGGCCACCAACCTCCAGGCCTGGAGCTACACAAGGTTGCCCAGGGCCCCATCCAACCTGGCCTTGAACACCCCCAGGGATGGGGCATCCACCCCCTCTCTGGGCAGCCTGTTCCAGCACCTCACCACTCTCTGGAAAGAACTTCCCCCCAGTCTCTCCTCCAACCCTTCCCTCCTCCAGCTTCACTCCATCCCCCTTGTCCTGCCAGTCTCTGCCCTTTAACAAGCCCATTCCCCTCCTGTTCCTCTGCTTCCCTTCAGGGACTGGCAGGCTGCAATGAGGGGTTCTCTCAGAACACTCCCACCTGATTCCTTCACTGACATACCCCAACGTTCAGAACACACACCTCATTTCCCTGCCAGGTCCCACGGTGCTGTGATGCTTTCAGCAAAACCACTTGCCAACTGTTCAGACTGCTGGGTGCTGAGATCAGAGCCCCACACCAGCTGATGTTGCCAGTTTGCTTCTGATCTAAGACAAACTGCCAGCTGTAGGTAGATTTGTGGAACAGAAGGACAAGAAAATGGGGGAAGAAGGTCTAAAAACATGCTGTTGCTTGTTCATACAGCACCTAGCAGTAGTAAGTCCACACAGTTTGGTTCAGAACCCTGTGATCTTGGAGGGAAGGCTTTCTTTGGCTTTGCTGAGCTGCAAGACAGGCTCTGAAATAAAGGCCCAAGCAGAAATCACTGTGTATCAAGTGAAATCACAGAGATTTATGAGTGTCCTGGCTAAGCAAATAAGGAAGGCAGAAGGCAGAGACTGAGTAACTGCTTTAATACTCCTCAGTGATTGAAAGGACCCTGTCTGCTGCTCTACCCAGGGGATATCATGGGTTCTGTAAGGATCTAACAGGGTCATCTTGATTTGCACCCTGGGACCAGTGGAAATTGTTCTCATTTATAGGTGAAATTTGCCACTCACACAGGGGAGACATCCTGAAAGTTAATAACAAACTGCTGTAAAGCTCTGAGGCACAAGAACAACTTTCATACAAGTTACAGCTGCCAAATTGGTAATTCAGACACATCTGGGGAGCCTGAATGCAAAGATCTACAAAATCTCCTGCCTTGGGCAAGGCTCCTGGGCTTTCTGGAAAGAGGGTTTGTTCCACAGGAACGTCTCACTCCAGTGCAAGGGACACAACACACCACCCATGGGAAAGATGGTGGGATATGAGGAGAGGGTGGTGATGGATTCGCTGCTGAAGCCAAGGCATGTCTGGAGAGCAAGTCATGTCTATAGCAAAGTGGTCAGCTATACTGATGCTTGAGGCCTCTAAAAGGTTAGTGCTGCTTAGCTGTAGAGGGTTTGCCAACAATTCCAGAGGCAGGCATCAACCACCATCACCTGAACTTGCAAGGAAGGGAAACCTCCTAAACCCCAATCTCAGGATGTGGTCTATTCACATAGCACAACAATACACCCAGAGAAGGAAAAGGTGTTGGGAGCTGCTGCAGACAGAGGGAAGCTTCCAATTCCCTGGACTTCTCTTCCCCACGGAGGAGAAATGACCCAAACCCTCATCCCCTTGGAGGACAAATCAGCCCCCTGCTTGGGCCAGCTCCTGTGTGTCTGCAGATGTGAGGCAGAGCAAGCAGGCAGAAAGTGCCAGGTCCTTCCACTGCCTCAACTGCTACCTAAAAGTGATGGAGAGTGCAGGGGGAGGAAATCACCGGGGAAATAAGCGCTGCCAGAGAGGGGAGGAGATGACTCGAGGCGGTTCTCTCCCTCTGGAGCATTTGCTGCACTCAGGGGACCCCCCTCTCCTGGAGGGTCACCTGTGGGACCAGTTGTAACCAGTTCCCTTATCGAAGCCGAGGGGCAGAGTGCGGCACTTGGGCTCCTGCGGGGATCTGGCGGGAGGCAGCTGAGCTCCCTCCGGGCAGAGAGGGGGGATATAAGGAGAGGCATCCATGGGCAAAGCAGCGACACGGTGCCGAGGGTAGGGTAGGGTAGGGTAGGATAGGATAGGATAGGATAGGATAGGATAGGATAGGATAGGATAGGATAGGATAGGATAGGGTAGGGTAGGGTAGGGTAGGGTAGGATAGGATAGGATAGGATAGGATAGGATAGGATAGGATAGGATAGGATAGGATAGGATAGGATAGGATAGGATAGGATAGGATAGGATAGGATAGGATAGGATAGGATAGGATAGGATAGGATAGGATAGGATAGGATAGGATAGGATAGGATAGGATAGGATAGGATAGGATAGGATAGGATAGGATAGGATAGGATAGGATAGGATAGGATAGGATAGGATAGGATAGGATAGGATAGGATAGGATAGGATAGGATAGGATAGGATAGGATAGGATAGGATAGGATAGGATAGGATAGGATAGGATAGGATAGGATAGGATAGGATAGGATAGGATAGGATAGGATAGGATAGGATAGGATAGGATAGGATAGGATAGGATAGGATAGGATAGGATAGGATAGGATAGGATAGGATAGGATAGGATAGGATAGGATAGGATAGGATAGGATAGGATAGGATAGGATAGGGTAGGGTAGGGTAGGGTAGGGTAGGATAGGATAGGATAGGATAGGATGCAGGTCCCGGCTCTGTTGTGCGGGGCATCGCTGCTGCTCACCCTGCCGTGGGCCGGAGCGCAGCCGGCCGGCAGCGAGCACGATGCCGAGCCGTGGTCCCTGCAGGTACCGGGGCCGGGGAGGGCTGGGGCTCTCGGGGCGGCCACCCGCACCCATCCCGGCGGGGTGAAGCGGGCAGGAGCGGGGCACCCTGTCCCCCTGCCGCGGCCGTCAGACCTCCCGCCTCTCCTTCCCTCTCCAGGACCTCCTGGAAGCGCTGCGGCAGCTCCGGGAAGAGGAAGGGGAACCGGGCCTGGAAGACGAGCCGGTGGCCGGGGCTGAGGACGGCAGCTCTGAGTGGGAGCTGCCGGGGGCGGAGAGCGGCCCGCGGGCTGCCGGGCTGCCGGCCCCCAGCCCTCCCCAGCCGGCCGAGGGGCAGAGCCAGTGGAGGAGCCTCCTCTCCGCCTACCGACGGAGGCATTTCTCCGGCTGCTTTGGGACGAGGATGGAGAGGATCGGCGCGCAGACGGGGCTGGGATGCAACCAGTACAAAGCCCGTAGGTGCCGGGACAGAGCCCGCGGCGCAGGGAAGCGGGGAGGGGCGGGGGACGGGACGGACACACGGACACGACACGGGTCAGGGCGGAGCTCGCCGCTGAAAGCCGCCGCTGTCCCCGGCTGAAAGCGTTGGAGCGGCTTCCCCAGCATCTGCCCTTCTCTCTCAGGTTTCCGGAGGAGGGGAAGAAGCTGAAGCCGGGGCCGGCTCCCAGGCGCTTCCTGAGCCTCCAGAGCGGTGCCCAGCAGCCAGGCTGCCCCCGGAGCCTCCGCGGGGGTGGGGGATGCAGCAATAAACTTTTGTACAAAGCCTGCATTGCCTTGTGTGAGTGGGGGGTTTTCGATTACATGGTCAGAGGGTAGAGAAATCCCCTTCAGAGCGCCCGTCTCCCTCTGCTCTAAGGGCTCCTGAGCCAGAGCATCCCCCCAGATCCGGCCAAGCTGTTGCCAGAGGGTTGCAGCAGCAGGCAGAGTGGTGTTTGCATCTTCCCGGTGACACTCCACGCCGCACCGAGAGGCACCGTCAGGCACCGATACCAGCTCCGGGACCCTGGCAGGGAGCTGGGATGCCTTTCCCGACGGCTTCACCGCGGCGAGCTGTGAATCCTCCCAGGAGGTGGGCACTGGGCTGGGGGTTAACTCCAGGTAGTGTCCCATCCCCGCCCCTGCGCCATGCGCCACGCCGCTGGCATCAGCTTGGCCGGGCGCGGGGTGCCGCCGAGGGCTACAGCGCTTTAAAAGCCGCTTGGCAGCGGGTGCCGCAGGGCTGCTGCTGCGGACGGAGGGCCCGAGGCGTTCAGCACCCGGGACAGACGCCAGTCGCCCCGCACCCCGGGCTGCCCACAGCTCCCCCCGGCCCCGGAGCAGAGCCAAAGCCCAGCGCAGCTTGCAGGAGCGCTTTCCCCGAGCTCAGGACGCTCGGCTTCAGCGAAGCGCCCTTCCTTCCCTTGCTCTTCTGCTCGGGTTCTGGGCACACTCTCCGGCCGCGCAGGGCAAGGCTGGGAAGTGCAGGGAGCCCTAAGCGGGCAGAGAGGCTGCAGGCATCGCCCAGCACCCTGCTCTGGAGGCACCGAGAGGCAGGGCCCATGCAGCCCATGTCGAGCCTGGAGAGTCCAGCAAAGGCAGGGCCAGCCTCATCACTGAGATAAGGCATCCCAATCAGTGAGAGAAACAATCCATGCTTGGGATGAAAATAAATCTCCTTCCCCATGGAAAAAGTGAGGCACCACTTCACTATCTACAGTGTGGCCTGTCCTGTGATCTCGGTGCTGCGTGCCCTGCACCGGACACTGTTACTCTTCCCTCCTCTTTCCCACACTGCTGGGCTCGTTTCTTCATGTCTCTCTTAATCTAAGCACATCACAAGGCAGGGGAAGAGAGCTTGGGTGGCCTGGGGCAGTCTTGCCAAAGGGTTCAGTTGCTGGGAGATGAAAGGCATTCAAGCCCAGCCTCTTCCTCAGAACGGGACTACAAAGGCTCCTCACCATCAGCACACTCTCTAGGGCTCTTCAGCTGCACCACAGCAAGAGGAGAATGGGCATCACTGGAAGGATGTGCAGCAGGCAGGGGCATCTCTTAGGCCTGCTCTACCAGCAGAGGCTATCCACATGGCACCAGCCCCATGGCTTACAGTCCTGAGCCTCACAGGGCTGAAAAACAAGGACATCTCACCATTCAGCTGTGAAAGGGGCAGCATCGCCCTCAGCTGAGCTCTGACTGTGTACCATCCTTCTCCTCACAGGGATCCATACATGGGGCTGCCTGTAGCACTCTTGGCACTCCCCCTCCCTGCCCAGAGCAATCAGTGCTGCTTTCAAGTGGAGGCTCACATCCTCACACCTTCCACCCCATCACCTGGGGTACTGGGGAAACGTGCCCACTGCCCAACCCTGAAACTGGTCAAAACTATGCTGCTTGCAAGAACCTGCTCCCCTGTTAAAAGACTCCCAGCCAGGTTTTTACTAGGACAAATAGCCAGCTGAGCAGGGGCAATGCAAAAAGTCTTGACTATCCATTACCAGGTTATAAAGCCTGAAGTTCAAATTAATCTTGCCAGGGTGATGATACTGAGATACCACAAGCAAACAAACAAGTGAGCTTTATAGCTCCAACAACAACGAGCTGAGCTCTGACATTTTATGCTCCATTTGCTTTGGCAGGACTGTGAGATGGATAATAGAGGGCAGAATTTGTCTCTGAAAATACAATAGCTTCTATGACAGTAAGCCATTTTACTCCATGTATGTGCTCCCATACACACCACACTACAGAAATCTCCCTGTCTTAGAAAAGTGTAGTCACAGCTCAAGTCAGACCCCTACATCTCATTTCCCTGCTGTGGAATAGGGAAAATATGGGAGATGGGAAATGAACAAAGCCCTGAGAGACAGGAGTAACTCTGGTTATGGAGTGCAATCCTGCAATATTAGAGTGTTTCACAGAGACAGCTAAATCTTTCACACTTGTGACTGATACTGTGATCCCTGGTTCCTTGCTGCTGGGTTTGTGCCCAGGGTTTGCTTTACAGATGTGCTGAGCCCTTGGGCAAAGCTCAGCTCCAGCAACAGAGTGTTTTTGCACAGAGAAAGCATTAGAGAAGACTTAGCAGGTGGGGGATGTGAAAGGAAAAAAAATAAAAGAATACCAGATCCTAATTATCTTCAATTGGACACTCAATATTAATGAATAATTCTAATTTATCTTCTGACACTTCCTCAGTTTACAAAATGAAGTGACACCCTGGGACAAACACAGCTCCCCCCAAAGAGCAGCAGGAAGAGAATACTTGTAACTCAAGAGTTACAGATGCTGCAGTGTGGAGGGGTGTTTAATGAGAAAGAAGCTCTCAGGGTCTCAGTTCTTTCTTAAGCACCGTTTGAACAGCACAAAATAAGGATGTGTTGGGAGAAAATAACACAAAAAACAAGTCCTGCCCCCAAGCACTGGAAAAGGGAAGTGTTGGGGGGAAAAGGGAGCACTCCTAAAATAATGGACTCCATCAGAACATGGGCAGAGTTGGGCTGACTTCAGACTATCTTAGGGAAAAGCAGCATTTGAGCTTGACTTCACAACCTTGAGAACGTCCTCTCCAGTGTAATTTTGGGAGCTGGTCATGTGAACAGTGAGTGTGTGTGGGTGGGTTTGTACACAAACACCATGTTAAGACATTGAAGACAGGAGAAATATTTTATCCTTCTACTATTAATTAGAAACTGTCCTCAGGGGATTCTTTCAGGATCTGTATTTGTATTCAATCCAACAAATTACTCCTAGACCAACACACTCACCTTGCTCATCTCTTCCCTCTTGTTTCCCTTTAACAAGGAACGTTAGGGAAAGGCAGGAGAAGGGATCTGCTTCAGGATTTACAGCTCTCCTGCAGTTCTGGGGAAAAAAAAAGATGAGTTCACAGTTGTACTACAAGCCCAGAGGCAGCTCTGGAAGAGGAACTGCAGCAAAGCTGCATGTCCCTAATTTCTTATTTCAGCAGAAGCAGTTTTTAGCTCATCTTGAAAACTTCAGCTCTCAAAGCAACAAAGCATTTTTGGTTCTTATATATTATACTAAAAAGTTTCATTTTAACCCTATGAAACTAAAAAGTTTCATTTTAACCCCTCCCAAAAGACACCCACCCACAAATTCCCTCATTCTTCCTTGGGACAGTATTCTGATCCCTTTGCTGAACACCACCGAAAGCCCATCTATCTAAAGCTGCTTTCTTGTATGCCAGTACAAGGAGTTTATTCCTGAATCTGATCCTCTCTTCTTCAAATTTGATTCCTGTGGGGTCAAGCCTTACCATGGCTGTTTAAAGGAACCCCACTGATTTAGACATTTAGTTGTTAATAAAGATTAGTGCT
>VZTU01015792.1:0-70143 GCA_013400835.1 Zapornia atra
CCCCTCTCTGCCCTCCCTGAGGCGCTTTCTAGGCCATGGGCGGTGCCGGGGCCGCCGTTGCCCTGGCAACGCCTACACCACGTCAGCCTCTCACACGAGAGAGCTACCTCGTACCGTCGGGTCTCTTTGCTTTCTCAGCAGCTTCTCCTGGTAGAGCAATCACTTCAAACGCTCTTGCAGTTCACGATCAATCGCTGCAGCTCCCACCGCTTTTAAGCGCTCTGCCGCGCGCGCTCCGCCGCAGTACCGGCGTCTTGTCACCGGGCGGCGAAAGAAAGCCGGTTTCGGGCAGCCTCCCGCGCATGCCGCGGGATCCAGGCGCCGAAACGCGCCTCTGTCGAGAGGCGGCTGCGAGGAGCCCGGAGCGACGATCTTTATTGCGCATGCGCGGCTTTCCAGCTGCAGTACCGCAGCGTGCTCACCAGGCGGCGGCACCGAGCGACGTCCGCGCGCTCTGCTGTGCATGTTCCGCCCGACCGCGGCAGTGCCGCCAATTGCTCGCCAGGGGGCGGCAGAGAGCAGCTTATTGAAGTATGAGCGCGTGCCAGTGAAAGGGCGGTGGCGATCTGGAGTCACGGTCTGACCTGCGCACGCTCCGACCGCCGCCTGCCAGCGCTGAGCTCCGCGCATATGCGGCAGCAGCGCTGCGGCGCCCAGCAGCCTCAGCAGCGTTCCGGCCCCGCCCCCCCGCCTCGCGCTGCCTCCTTCACCCCTTCGCCGCGGCCTCGCCGGGCCCGGCCCCAGGTCCTTCTCAGGAAAGTCACCCAATCTGACTTGGACAGGGCCCGCGGCATACTGTTCCATACTGCTCCATCTCTGCCTGTGCAGGGCTGACATCCACATGTGCCCCAGGAGCTGCTCAGGTCTGCAACACGTCCCACAGCCCAGACACGTTTTTACCATGCAAATGAACGAGGCCTTCTTCCTTTGCCAATGTGTCTTTAGCCTCTGCCAACACAAATGCTACCTACAGCAGGTGCCATTAAACGCCCCCCACCCCGCCGCAGAGGAGTTCCTTACCAGCTTCCTCTGCTCGCTTTCTGAAAGGAGCCCCAACCAACATTCATCCTGAATGGGGTTCTCTGCCCCTTCTTGGCATCCTTCTCTTCCAACTTCCTACCTACCAGGTTCTGTTGAAAATAATGGACACAAACACGGACCCAGACCATGATACATCTGGCTCAGATAAAGGTGCCGGAATCCCCAGCCCTAGGGTTACATGCCACCTTCTCACAGGGAACACGAGCTCCTGAGCTCTCGCCTGTAGCAGGGAAAGAAGAGAAACCACTGAGACTTTTAATGCAATACTCTAAAACCAGCAAGAGATTTATTCCTGTATCTTAAATGTTAAAATCACATGCAGAATTATAGAATTCTTTATCGTTAAAAAAATACTTCAAAAAATGATCCTGACAGTTTACCTGCAACTGCTATAACATTTCTATCATAGATATAGACAGATAGATACATAAAAAACATGGCGATTTTCCGTAATTAAAAAAATTAGGACAGGATGCAATCATCCAGGTAATTCCGAGTTAAACTGATGCCCTGCATCGGACAAGTCTGGTCCAACTCACGCTGGGGAACCTGAGCTCGCGCCAGCCAGCTCGCTGCGATACCTGCCCAGCGTATGTAGAGTCAAATCAAAAGGACGTCGGGCTGAAGGCCGAGTGTAAGAAAAGACGTTTGCGCACTACAGCGGCAGCCCCACGGTGTAACACGCCGCAGAAGAGCGGCCCCGCTGAGGGCCACGGTGTAACACGCCGCAGAAGAGCCTGCGGTACAAGACATTCAGCCTCCCAGCTGTGCGCTCACAGGAACCCGGGGGAATATTGCGCCTGACTGGCCCTGTGTGGGGTTGACGTGGGGTTCTGCAGGCTGCGCTGCGAGCAGCTGAGGGCCTTTTACTGGGTGTTCCTGGTTTAAGGCCTGTCTCAGCTCCTGAAGAAAGCCAGCCAGCAAAGACCTTCTTGATGGTTAACAAAAGGAACAGGAACCAAACGATGAGTTGCTGGGTTTAAGGTGCTGGGTCACCACTGGTTTGAAAAACGGCACCGTACGGATCACTGCTAATGCGCTTGTAGACAAAGTGAAAGACCTGGGGTTGTGGACGGCTGTGCAACTCAGCCTTAATTTTCTGGGGGTAGGTATCCTCCGTCAGTTGCTGCCAGGTGTCATCAACAACAAGAAACAGGCTATATTCTTCTGGCTTGTCCACTTTAAACTTTTCAGCGCAGAGCTGACATACATCTTCGGTGGTGATGTAGGGTCTTACTAGTAAGGTCTTTCCTGTACATCCACAGTTAACTTCCTGGAACGCAACCCGAAGGTAGTTCTGTAGAACGAGAAAACACACATCAGCAGCTTGAAAACCCAAACCTCACCCCCTGCCAGCTGAAGCATTGGCAACAAACAGTACATCACATCGGCAAAAATTTACATTGTGCCAAAGCAAGCCGGTAAAAGCTAGGAGTGAGAAAAATTTTGTCCTGGGTTTGGACAGGATAGAGTTAATTTTCTTTCTAGGGGCTGGTGTGGTGCCAGGTTTGGGAGTTCAGATGAGAGCAGTGCAGGTAACACTGATGTTGTTTTCAGTTGTTGCCAAGCGGTAAAAGATTTTTCAGTTGTTCATACCACCCTGCTAAGGAGAAAGCAGGGTGGGGGGTGAGGGGGCACCCAGAAAGCTGGGAGGGACACAGCCAGGACAGATGACCCAAACTGGCTAAAGAAGGTATTCCATGCCAATTATGTCATGCTTCTGGGGGGAGGAGCGCAGAGTTCCAGGACATGCAATTTTTGGGGACGGGACGGCCCTGAGCTGTACAGCCCGAGTTGTGCAGTGTGGTGAGAAACCACATTGTCTATCACGTTTCATGTATTTTTTGCTATAAAATTCCTGTTGTTACTTGTCTCTCTGCCATCCTAGTAAACTCTCCTTATTCCAACCCGCAAAGTTTGCCCTTGGTTTTTTCCTTTTTTCCTTCTCCACCCTGCCCAGGCTGTGTGGTGCTCAGCTCCTGGCTGGAGGCAGAACCACGACAAACATTCCTACCACTGAACTTCCAGACAGTGCTCTTGTCTTTTAACACAGTGTTTTTGATCACTTGCAGGCTGAAATACTTAACCTTTGCAGCAGCATTTAAACAAGGTCAGCGCTGACCCTAACGGAACAGAATTAATACATTTTTATTACCAGCCTGAAGAAATTATGAAAAAAAACCAGCCCTGGAGGAAGGCAAAACATGGAGCAGTTTTAACTCCTGATGTATTGAACACTGAGAAGGTGTTTTGAAACAGATGTGTTTTTAGACAGGCAAGACTGCTTCAAGGAGAGGAGGAAGTTCCTGCAAACGCCTGTAACACACAGTAACTATCAGAGGTATTTATGGAATGGCAGAAAGTTGTACTCCGTCATCTTGAAAATATGGGATGGTTTTCTTTGTCATCTGAAGAAGGAAGTGAGGGAGGAGGCTGAAAACTTCCTGTGGTCCAACAGCTGATAAGGCTGCAGGAGTGCATCACCAACAGAGATATTGCATCCTGCTCCAACGTGGGAAAGAGGAGAAGAGCTCAAGTTGTGCTACAGGGTGGCTGTAGGGAAGGAGATTTGTTTCGGGACTTCAGGGCCTGGAGAAAGAAGATGGAAATATCGGCCTTCTGAGCAGGCAGCAAAATGCCTGTGTTGTGCCGAGACCAGACCCATTCCAGAGAACCCGCAAGGCAAGAAGTGCCAGGCACGCTGGGTGCCAGCTTGCTGCAGCTCCCCTGCACCTCCAGTCCAGCTGTACTGTGAGCATGGCTCAGGCTCATCTGCTGAGGAAAAGGGTGAAAGGCAATACCAGACCGTATTGCTGCCAGATGACTCTGCAGCAGATGAATCCAAGAGATGAGTCTTCCTAGGAAAAGCCCAGCGTCTTGCTAGAAAGACCTTGCATCTAACACCTAACTACAGGGAAGCACAATGTCTTCTAAGACGGACTAGCTTTGGGCACTGCTGGCCACAGTGTGGAATTCCTGTTCATCAGTTCTCCTCTTCCCATGAGAGGCAAGCTTCTGCTCCCAACTCCCATTGGGTGGCACGCTGTAGTCCTTTGCACGGACACCGGAAAGAGCAGATGGAGCCTGGACTGAAAGGTTTAGTGATCTCCTGATGACCCCACACCACTACTTCTCAAGCTTTTGACGACATCATATCTAACTGATGGCTGTCATTAGCCCCTCTGGCAAGTTTACCCCGTGCTATGAACTGCAAACACAAAGTAGTAAATCTTTCTTCTGGCTTCTAACATCCTCCTCACTTTAGTCCACAAACTGATGCGTCTGAACAGACAATCAATAGCATACTACAGGATGGACAGGCAGTCTGGGTTTTAATAGGCGATGTGATCCAACTGCTTTGTTATTCTTCAGTTGAAGTTACCGCCCTACTCTGAAAGAGTGGTATGAAATGGAGGGGAGGGGGAAAAAAACACAAACAAACATGAAGACATCCATAGTAGAGAACTCTGCTCCTTGCTTAAACCTTCAAGCTGTGGGTGAGCTGTTTTCCTGCCTCTCCGCTCCACTGCCTGCTGGATGGCCCACACCCCCTCTCCCCTGACCCGGCTATTATTGAGTTGTGTGATTTATGCTGCTGGAAATCAAGAAGCTGAAACCAAGATGTGATCCCTGGCTCTGTGCAACTTGAAACAGAAGGCAGGGTGAGAAAGCTCCGTCCCCGATGGAGAGTTTTCCTTAGGTCACCACACTCGAAACTTTTATGAAGTGCAAAGACTTGGAAACTGAGGATAATTTCCCACCCCTATTTCAGCACTGCTTCCCTCTCCACTCACTCACCGTCTGGCCCCAAGGGAAGCATTATCAGTCACACCTCCCAAAGGGGGACTTCCAACAAAACAATCGTCACCTAGGGGCTTTTTTGGTGTGGTTTGGTTTCACTATTTTACCCCAGCCCTAAGAGCTTTACCTGAAAATCATCAACTGATGGTATTGTCCTGTTTGTGGTCCTCCTCTTGTGCCACTGACGGAGAGTGTCTCTGGCTTCTGAACTGAGCAGTCGGGCAGCTTGTTCCTCCTGGAAGTTCTTGATCAATGAAAGCGCTCCGTAAGCGCTGGTCAAGTAGTAGCCTCCTGTGAGGGGTGCCAAGGGAAGAACTTTTCAGCATGGTCACAATGGGAGGTAACAGCCCTCGACAACCAGAAGCAAAGCAAGAGACGTGCTTCTGGTTCATTTCGCCCTTTCTCTTTTTCTTTAAAAAAAAAAGTATTTGAGTGGGAGTGTCCAATCAGAAGGCAGAACAGACTCTTTGCTAAACCATTCAAAGACATGTTCTACACTCAGCGCAGTGGCATCTGTATTGCTGACAGCATCCTCTCGGCATAACCCCATCGCACTGAACAATCTTCCCTGCACGATACAGCTGGAGCTGAAGACAGGGTCAGCCAGTGGATGGTTTGTTGAAGAACAACAGGACTGAATAGTCCAGTGAACCTTTCCGCCTGTCAAGCCCAGTAACGCTCTCCAGCTTCACACCTCAAATACTTTCCATGCAAAGATCACTGAACACCATGCTGGAGGATGCCCCCTACACAAAGCAGGGATCAGACCAGTGACAAACCAGAGCAATCCGGACATGGTGCTCTTGTGCAGACCAGCACGTAAAAGAGAGAGACTTCAGCAAGCTGAGAGAGCAGGAATGGGAAAGCACACCCATATACCTAAACTCACAGCTGAGCTTGGCCACGAGGACCTTAAAACTTCCTCATAAACCTGTCGATTCTGGGGCCTACCAAGGCAGAACACCTCTTGGCTAAAACAGTTGTGAAGACAAGAAAGGAGGGAGATTTCCTTGCCTCCAGCAGACTCCAGCTGCCATTTGAGAATGCTACAGGAACCATATGCCTCAGGCTCATAAAAATACTCTCTCAGAAGAAAGTCCTGGGAAAAATGAATACTACAGGGGTGAGGGGCACGATATTCTCAAAAGCACCTAACCCAGAGGGGCAAGGAGTTCCCCCAGTTTTTACGAACCACCTCACCCAAGGCCCATTATGTGTCCATCACTTTGGCTGACGGCCACAGGCCTAGAAATACTCTCGGGGTGTTTTCAGGCATGGAAGGATAACCGCATTTGGCCCCCACGCAGCCAGTGTGTTTGCTCCCTAAGTCACGCCTTTGCCTCCCCCTTCTCAGCTGAGATCAGCACCTTGTCTCAGAAGGCTGTGCCCAGTAGGAGATTCCCAGCCCGCACAGGGCTGCGCTCCACAGCCTAAGCAGCTTCCTGCTCTTTTATGAGGGGGAAAGACCGAGCTCTTGTTACACTACAGACCTCACCGACTGTAGGACCAGCCGCCCAGGGATGGATTTCTCCTCCAACAAGGGCGACAGCAACAGCACCAAGAGGATGAATCCCCACCCCCCCTTCCCTAGTCCTTTGCCCAGGTCTAAGAAAAGGAAATGAAAGGGCGTGTTACCTTCTCCATGCAGCAAAGACGGATCCAGCAACTCCATCATGTACTCGATTTCAGTATCCAGCTCCAGCATATCACACTGGGCGAGTACATATGTCAACACAGGCAAGAAGTCGTCAGCTCCATACAGCCTCCCTGGGTCAAAGGGAACACAGACAATGAGAGACAGACAAACAGTCCTTTCTGTACCAGTGTCAGCGTTCGGAAGGAAAGCAGTACTTCGCTGCCTTCACTGTTCTAGAACCTCCCCTTACCGACATGCAGCGCAGAGGATGTCTCTGGGCACCAGCTGGACAGGACCCCGATGACAGCTCTGTCCCAGACTTCTGGCAGGCACGCATCTGACGCTGCGTAGCTTGAGGCGTGCGCAGCAATCTAAAGCCTGGGCTTGCCTCAGCCTCAGCTCAAGCTGTGACCTCAAAGAAAGGCTGCCGTGCCAGCCTGGCCTCACCTCCCCCTGCACTTCAAGCACTGCCCGAGAGATGACAAGTAGGCATTTTCTTCTTATATGCAGTGACAGCATCCACTTCCTGGAAGGATCCAGCCACAAACACAGTGCTGAGTCCCAAGCCCAGGAGAGAAGCCCGAAGAGAAAAGCCTCTTATTGCTGATGTGAAAACGCAGCTCATCTCCTCAGCAGAGTGCAGTTCCAAACACCAGCCAGCAAAGCATCACCTCACTCCCACCAGCTGCTGCAGCACTGCTGGCAATGGCAGCACGCACCTAACGTGGGGACCCTGTGCTATAACCAGGCCCAGCTGCGCTGCCAGCACTCCCGCAGCATTGCAACTTTGCATTAAAAAATGCTACATGGCCAGCGGCACGGTCACCTCAAACCACCGAGAGCAGGAGCTGACATGCATGGGTGAGGCTCCAGACGTCCCTCACGCTGTGCCAGGTACAGCACAGCCTCCCAGTCTGACCCTCTTACCCAGCCGAGAGCATGTCACAAAGCAACGCTCAAACAACAGCTGGCTCAGTGCTGGCTACTCTCAAGAAGCTCTTCTCCCAGTCTGTATCTATGTCTGGGATTCTTCCGACCCAAATGCAACCCCTGACACTTGGCAGTGTTGAACCTCATTAGGTTCCCCCGGGCCCATCTTTCCAGCCTGTCAAGATCCCTCTGGATGGCTTCCTTTCCTTCTAGGGTGTCGACCACACCACTCAGCTTGGTGTCATCCGCAAACTTGCTGAGGGTGCACTCAATTCCATCATCGATGTCATTGATAAAGATGTTAAAGAGCACCGGTCCCAAGGCAGACCCCTGGGGGACACCGCTTGTCACCGGCCTCCACCTGGACATAGACCCATTGACCACCACCCTTTGGCTTCGGTCTGTTAACCAGTTTCTTATCCACTGGATGGTCCCACCCATCAAATCCACATCTCTCCAATTTAGAGATAAGGATGTGGTGGGAGACTGTGTCAAAGGCCTTGCACAAGTCCAGGTAGATGACATCGATTGCCTTCCCTTTATCTACCGATGCTGTCACTCCATCATAGAAGGTCACCAGATTGGTGAGGCACGACCTTCCCTTGGTGAAGCCGTGCTGGCTGTCCTGGATCACATGCTCTTCCCTCATGTACTTGAGTGGCACCAGACCCAGCTGCACAGCCAGTGCTCTCACTTCAGAAGAAAACTACCAGCCACCTGCAGCACTTCTACCTGCTTGGGGGGAAAACACCAAGAACAATCTCCTGCTACCACCAGCATTGCTTCACCTGAGCTTATCACCAACCTCAGCAGTGCACGATAAGGCCCTGAGTAATGGAGCTGCCTCTGTGAATGCAGGCCATGCACCAGAGAGTCTTATTTGCGCTGCTGACTGCTTGGAAGGTCTCAACCTGACTGTAGTTCCACTACATTATCTATGTTTCCAGGTCACTCTGGAACTCTTGCTACAGACGAGGAACCTACTATTTCTGTTCCAAAACCAGGAGAGAGAGAAAGTATCTGAATGAGAACACGGAGAGTCACAGCCAGCCAAAAGCACCAGGCCAGAGGCTGCTTCGCTCTCCTCATTAACAGCTGGCCCTTGCAGCCATCCTGCCACACACATGTTACTGAGCTGCAGCTAAATACAGACTGTCACCTCCGGTACCGTTTCCGGAGAAACGCTTGCTTAGAACCAGGGTCAGAGTCCAGCCTCATGGGACAGATGGCCTTTCCCACAGCTAACTGCAAAGGCCAAGAGGCAAGCAGAGCCAGCCATTTTCTAAGCTGCTGCACAGCTCTGCTTCACCCACGAGCTCTACAGCGCCCTGCCCAACGCATCACAGAGGGCAGGAAAGGAGCAGAGAGAAAGAACTCCGCTCAAAAGGGCAAGGAGACACCACGAGAGTGCCGGGAGATGATGACGTATCTGCAGAATCAGGCAACTTGGTTTCCTCTACCAAAAGGCAACCCCAAGTTTGGAGCATCAGGGAATTTGAGCCATGCGAAGCACCGTACCTGAGTTGTTCTCCATAACAGTGTAAATCAGTTTGCAGACTCTCAGCAGCAGCGTGACTTTCTTTTCTGGTGAATACATCTTCTGCATGGTCATGAACTTCACTTTAATCTTTTCAACGTCCACAAAGTCTGGTGTGGGAACAAAGACGCCCAGTTCCTGAGGATTCCTCTGCCGCACCAGCTGCAGGTTTTCTTTTAGCTGTTTCCAAGAACCATCTGCAGTGTGAAACTCTCTCAACATCGCCTCAATGTGGCCCTTCAACGGCTTCAGAATACACTTATGCATGGCCTTCTCCAGGACAGCATCTGCAAGAGCAAAGCACAGGTCCAGCTCAGCTCCTCCTCTGGAGCAGAGCTGAGACCAACGGAACCATTCCCAAAAGAGACACCAGAGTGCGAAGCCTACTTGCTAGGGCCCGTCTGGTACACTAGCTGAGGGGGCAGATGTTTGCTGGCAAGGAAACAAAAGGCAGAGCAGAATCTGCACTCCATTTTTATTTACAGTCATGTGGTAAATAAATAAAAAACCCCATCCCCAAAATCAAGACAGATTACAGGCTGCCACAAAAAGCCACCCAAAACAAACCGAAACCACAAACCCACTGACCTCCCAAAAAGCAAGCTGTGGCTCCAGTTAGCTTTTTCTTTTGCTGGCCTGAAATATCCTGAGTTTTATTGTACTTTGAGATTAGACTTTAACTCCGAAGCTTTAAGTAAAACACTTGAAATCGTAACTTCTGTCTGCTTTGGGACGGAAGTCCATCCCTCCTGCATAGTTTCCATCAGAAACTACAACCCAACCACAGTCTCCTAATACTTGGCTCAACTTTGTCACAATCTTTATAAAGTTGGATTATGGGTTTTAAACTATAAATGAAAACCAAGCTGTGTTTGTCCCGCTTCAGATTTCATCATGAGAGCTTATACATAGCTTTGTCATCAAGTTTGAGGTTCTTTGTTTGGCAACAGCTGCACGTGGCACAGTAACCACTAACTCAGGGGTTTTTTTATTCTTGCTCTATTCATGTCTTTTTTTAACAGTCATTCCCCATGTACAGGACATATCTACAGAGAACGCTCTTTGCTGAACATTTACTTGGCAGGCCTTTTTCTTCATAAGCCAATTTTCTCTCCCACTCAGCATCACTATGGCAACATAGCTTACATTAATTACCTGTACCACAATGAACTCCCACAAGCATAAAGGAAAACGGGAACCCTTCAGCCCAAGGCCCTGGTGGGGGGCAGGACCAGAACCAAGAGCAGGCAGACATACTCTAAGCGCACAGGGACCAAGAGCAGAAAGAGAGGAGAATATGCCCCTGCCAGGCCACACATTTATACAAGGTGCCAGTGGATGTTCCTGGCACTGATGGTGACTTGCTGCAGTGTCATTAACCCTCATGCCCCTTTGAGGCACTTGGCCTGCACTTATGTGCTTTGCTTAGACCACAGCCTCTTTTCCCTCTCTCTGCCTCTCCCCCCCAATCCTCCCCCCTCCCCTTTTTTTTTTTTTAAAATCTGCTGAGTATTTCTAAGGCTTGGGATTTACCCACATGCTCTCCCAAATTAGCATTACCTACTTCTGTTTTTTTGCTTTTGCTGTATGCTTTTCATTTATTTTATCCTTGCATTCAGTCATTTTTCCTAGGGGGTGGGCACACGCACACAGTTTCTTGCTATCTGCAACTGATTATGATTTTTTGGGGGTGACAACTCACCTTACTTTATTTCTACTGCTTGCTCTACAGCAAAGCCACTGACTGCATTGCTCATAAGCAGAACACCTCTGCAGCATGCGTTCCAACCACCTGGTCTCATTTAAGTCAAAATTCAATCAACCAGTGCTGCCAAACATTAGGTTAAGCAAGAGAACTCTCTACCCCAGGAAATTTTAACTCCCACAGGCTCACACTTGAAGCTCCGCACATGAATGGTTAGCGTCAGCCACCCTTCACTTTCAATTAAGCTGGGTCAGCACATTTGGTGGTGCCCTTGGTCTGTCCCCCTTGGTGGGGACAGCTAGCCTGCGACAGGAGACCAGAAAACTCGTTATGCTTCTGTGGCTGATCCCCTGAAGGCTGGACCCGGTTCAGCTGCTGCCTGCAGCATCAGTATGGGGGGAGCAGCAGCAGCAGCCCCTCTGCGGAGGCTACACAAACTGGATGCTGCTGGGATGGAAAATTCCTCCCCGGAGTCCCAGTCCTTGGTCAGGGCCAGGTTTCTTATCTGTAGACAAGAATGGGAAGCCTTAAATCTTCCAGAAGCTGCAAATTCTACCAAGCTGACAAGGCCAACAACATAGCAGGGTAAGGACTGGAGTTGTCGGGCATTTTTAAAAAATGGTCAACAATAACACCTGTACTTGCCCCAATTAATACAAAACCTACATGAACATTTGTATTATTATCAAAGCCCAGAAGGACAGCACGTCTGGAGATGAGACACTGAACATCAGTCTGAGACCCACAGGACCAGACCATCCAACTATTTACCCTTTCTTCTGACCTGCCATTACTGGCCCCTTTCTCTGAAAGGTGTTCCTGGATACCAGCCCACCAGCAACAATTCCCAGTCACCAGCAGCTTTTGCTGTTTAACTTCTCATGGCCACAGATGAGCATAGGAAGGTCTCCTAGGCAAATCAGTGTCTAAACCGTGGACTGAGGACTGATCCTTTGTGTTAACCTCTCTCTGCATTTCTCACATCCAAATCAGGATCAAAAATTCCTGTTTACTTCAGCAGATGCAAAGTGTTTTCAATTATCATCCCAGGATGCTTAATACTCCAAAACCAAACACACATTCTTCAAATTTTATTTTTGTAAGTTTAGTACCATTTGAGCAGAGTGCCATGTAATGTTCCTGAAATTATAATTAGCCTCCAGCCTCAAAACGGGAACTGGAAATGCTTTGATAAATAAATTGCAAAGACTGGCCAGCTAGTTTCGTTGTGACTTGTGGAAACACATCTGTATCCTGTGCTTACATGCTATTTTGCTTTGCTGCTAACCACACAAATCCGCATCTGGAGAAGACAACACATGAGTCATGACCAGTGTCCTTACACAGCCTCTTTACTACCCCTGCTCACTGGAATTGCAGGGACACTCTCACCTTTTCCAGGCTGTTGGTTTACTGGTTACCGGCTGTTGTTACTCCACTGAGATTACCTGTCAGATTCCCATCCCTGGATTTCCACACAAGCCCTGTTTATCATCTGTGACAGCCAAACCACTCCCCCATGAGAGAAGGGCTCAGTAAGAAACTGAGGGAGCCTGGAAGCCATCACAAAAAGGCCATGTCCTCCTTGCCTGGGAGGCTTAAAGCAGAAGGTTGCTTTGGAACACCATGGTTCAGGACACCTGACTACACTGCATTTGCTCTGGTTTGGATTTTTCTAATACCTTGCACGTTTGTCAACCGGCATGACTGATCCGGATCTATTTTAAGACAGCTCCTGTCAGGATGGCTCAAGTGTCTGTTCCCGGTGGATGTCTATGGTGACACATGCCTAGTCCAGGGTGCAGAAAGGGGCATCTCTTCTGATGCAGTAAGTCCTCACACAACCCACTTTCCTCGATAACCTGCGCAACCCTGAAAACAGAGGTGGGATGGAGGTAGCAGAAGTTGAGCAACTAGGAAAGAAAGGTCTCTGGGGTAAACCGCACCCCATTTTATTAGCCACATAAAGCACACCAATGAATCACAGGACTGTGCTAGGTTTGTTTTGCTGTAATCTGCTACGGGTTAATTGAAACTCATGCTAGGGTGGTGTGGTGAACACATCTTCTGTAAGTAGTAGCAACAGAGCAGCAGGGAGTAAGTCACCAAGCAAATTAGAAGGGATGGTTGGTCAAGGGAGAACCAAACCCTCTGCCTCCACTCAGCACTTCTAACATTGCTTACTTGCCCTATCCGCCTGCTCCAGTAGTGAAAGGAAGAGCACGGGGGGTGGGGGGGAAATGCTGGCTGGCCTCAACTCAGCATGAAAGGATACTAGGGTGATACTAGGGTAGGGGGAAGGGGCACCACAATAAACGTACCAGCATACAAGTAACACAGTATTGAAAAATACTCAGCCAACAAGAGTTTTTAAAGAAGAAATACTGGCATACCATTCTAATTCCTTTAAGTGGATAATTGGATCAGGAAATCATGAAGAGGGGAGCAGGGGGTGGGCAATATCTTAATCTTTTTAAGACCCATAACCCTACACTCCCTACTAGTGCACAAGGAAACTATCATCTCACTGCAATTACCATAAGGTGGGTGCATAAAGCACTGCACTGAGAGCCTAATTATCAACAGTTGACTGTCAAAAGACAGACACTTGAGAAGAGGTACCTTGGGGGTTGGCCCTGGACTGTAGTCTAGTATTTTCATTAAAAATTTGGAAGAGAAAGTGCGTATGAACTCTCTGCTATTGGGGCAGGGGCCTCACCAGTCCTTTGGAGACCAGGTTTAAAGTAATCTTCCAACTTGGAAAACAGGCCTAAAGCTAACACAGTGAAGTCCTGTAAGAACTGAAGTAAAACACTGTAGTCATCTCTCTGAGAGAAAAGAGCAAACACTCTGCTCAGAGGAGTCTTTCTCAGAGCAGCAGGCACAACGGCTCCCATGGAGAATGGAGTACATTCCTCCATGCATCCTGCAGCTCTGCCTGCCTGCCACTCCTCTATGTGGACCCTCTGACAAGGCACATCCTGCCAGCAAGGCGCCAACATGTTCTCTCCAAGCCTCTTAACATTCAACCTTTAAAAAAATCCATTACAGATTAGAGATACCAAAACAAGGACCAGGTAGTACTGCTTCGGGAGCTTCCTACACCATCAGCTAACACCTTATTGCCATATTATTTAAACCAGTTACTTCTTGGGCTAGGCCCAGATTCAGACATGGCAACTGAAGCTGTTTGGGTGTTGGATGCTGCCTGGTGAAGCAGTGACAGTCAACTTGCCTCCTGTCTGTTTGCAGCCAGCAAAAGGAGAAACACGAACACAAACTCCTGAACGTTTGCTATTAGAGCAGCTCTGGACTATCAGGGTCTCCTCGGCAGTCTAGGTCTTTATGCTGTGGATGCATACACAGGGATGGACGGCTTCGAAAGAAATACTTTGTGTTCACCCTTGAACAATAAAAAGCCTTGTGCCTTGGTCTCAATTCTGTCCTGACACTGTGAATCCCATCGTTTCAGGAAGGCTTAACAGCACAGGGTGCTAGGCTTAGGAGGGACCCACCAGGAGCCATCAGGAATGCCGGTGCACATTGTCCCAATGATTCGGTGCGAGTCAAGCTACTTGATAACCTTCCCCCCCATCTGGGAAACTTTTAACATCTGACAGGAATCTTTTGCTTGCTAAAGTCTAGGAAGTCCGTGATGCAGTTCTACAGGAAAAAGCTACGCCATCACAAAGACCATTACAGAGACACAGAAGAAAGGCCCTCATGTCACCCAGGGTTCCACTAAGCCCACAGCAGGTGTGCTGCATCAGCAGGTCCTGAAATCCAGGAGGCAGCTGCAGTCCTATTGGGTGGCAGAAGGAGAAAGGCAAGTTCCTCTCCACAGAGGCAGGACTACACCCGGAGTGGAAGAGACGGAACCTTTTCTGCTGGAGGCTCCCTCTCTGCCACGCTGGCGCCAGCGGCAAGCTCCCAGACGCAGGGGGAAGCCGTTTCACATCAGCGCAGCACGCTGCCTGCGAGTGCTGGCAGGCGCGTACGGCCACTGTGGCCCACTCCAGCTCGGCAGTTACCAGGCCTGATCAGAGCCCCCGAGCTTGGCCACCAGCCTGCTACTGCTGTAGCACAGCACACAGTGACCAGGAAGGAAGAGTGCTCTCCCAGCAGCAAACATCCAGCCCCAGGCTGACAAGGCCAGAGGGAAAACCTGTACCATGGAAGTGTAAACTGACCAGGGAGGATAAACGACTACTCACAAAGTTAAAATTCAGGCTGTGATTCTGAGCTGAAGAAGTCAAGCAAAACTGCAGATAATAGGCAGGGCTGCATCATAAGATCTCCACAGGGATGACTAAATCTTGCTGTCACATAGTTATCTGCCTAGATCAGCAACATCTGATGCTCCTGGATCCACTGTGGTTGTTTGCAGGCTCAAGCCACAGCCAACAGATGATTCAAAAGCAATTTCTTCCTTTGCTTAAACTATCCTGCTTCATGAATTCATTGCATTTAATCAAATGATCAAACCCAGGCTCTCTGCTGCTTAAGAACACACCAGTGTAATTTAGCTTGTGCTACTCCAAACTACTGAAACATTTAAAAGCAGACATTATTTTGCCAGTCTTCAGAGACCCACAATCTCACCACTCCCTCATAGTGAAAAGCACAAGTCAAACCAAGCTTTTAGAAGACTACAAGCAAACTAGATCTGTATCTATTTTTCAGATGTCCAGCACTCCACAGAAATCCAGGCCACAACAAGCCTGCACCACTGCTCAGTTTGCCATTTTTTCTTCCACGTAACACCCACGCAATAGTCTTTATTGTTCTAGTGGGAACATTACACGTCTTTGAAAGAGCCTCAGTTTTCAGGACACTCTTTATAGTCCTGTATTTGCTTTAACAGAGCTCGTTAACTTTTGCTTGACTTTATGTAAGTGAAATTGAGGTTACATGAGAATACTTCCTCCCAGTCAAGGACAGACAGAAATGTCAACATAAAAATCCCTCTCTACTCCCAGAGAAAGAACCACTGCCAATCTTGCATCGGGCCAACTGTTAGGACACTGGGGTACAGGAGAAAAATAGGACTGTAGTGAGCTCACAAGGAAAGTATTCTGCCCTGAGGGATGTTTACCTCCTAAATGTGGCTTATAGGCTCTTTTAAAAACACTGCTCATGCTTGGCAAAATAGAGAAGCATCGAGATTTTATACAGCAACAATAATTTCACTTTTGTGGATACACAAGTCTCTCTGTTGTTATAACATGCATTCAAATATATAGCTCATCTGCAACCATTTATAAACACAAGTAACAGAAAACCTGAGATAAGCAGCCCTTTCTCTCTCACAGGCATTTGTGTGCCTTTAAAAAGCTCTAATGTATCTTTTCAATTAGCTTCAAGCACAGGGACAGTGCAGCTTTGCTAGGAGTGAACGAGAACGTTTGGAAGAATGCAATTTATTTCCAAAGTAAGTTGCTATGAAATGTCTCTCTGCTCTTAACTGTCACTGGTTTGGAATAAATTCTAGTTTTACGGCTACAGTCCATACAGTTGAAACCAGCACAGGCTTGCTTCAAGAGTCAAGAGCTATTTCAGCCCAATACGGGGTGGGGGTGGGGCGGGGATAAAAATACGTGTGCCAGCAAGTAAAGGCACCAAAAAACCCAGTAATAATCATAGGTACCATTGCAGCTATGTCAAGAGTAACTTTTAGGAGCCTTGGTGCATAGCAGTTTGAGTTGCTAGGGGGCCTGAGGGCTGGGGGAGTTGGGGGTTGTTTTGGTTTAGGACTCAAACACTGGGTGGCTCAAACTCTGCTAGCAAGGTCAACCCCGCCTCTCCAAACTAGCAAAAAGTCTGCCACTATGAACACAGACTAAATATTTTCACCTTCCCCCAAGTCACAGGAGAGTGTCTCTTACCTATTTGGTCCTCGGGAATCAACGATTCAATTGGGGGATCAAGTTCGGAGCTTTGGGACAAGTAGTTCTTGACTTGGGTCATGAACTGCCGAATTGTCTGCAGCATGTCAGTGCTCGAAACGTGGCACTCCTTGTTTTCCTGGAGAAAGCTGACATAGTCCTGCACCAGGCACCCAAAATAAGTGCGTTTGTCCTGGGACATTTCTGCAATTTTCTTAACCATCCTCTTCTCAGGAGTCATGAAGGAACTGAAAACTCCACTGACTTTCCGCAGCTGAGATTTCACAATCTTGGGGAGAACAAATGAACTGTTTCTTTTCTTCTTGGGCTTCAAAGGGGGTGCCATGCTCTCTTGGTCGCTCTCCCCCTCAAAATCCTCCAGGCTGCTGTTCGTGTCCCCCTCATAGCCGAACAGCGGCATGCTCCGATCGAAGTCCAACGAGTCAGACGAGGAGGTGGAAATGCTCATGTCGCTCAGCCTCTGCCTGCCTCCATTCCACGGTATGTGTGACTCAGAGCTGGAAGCTACCGTCTTTTTGGCAGCCACGGGAGGCGGCTCGAGCAGGATTTCACCTGGAACGCCGTCAGTTTCGGGTACACAGGCTGAGCTGCAGCCAGGTCGGATTGCTGCTGTGCTCTTGGAGCCACCTTCCACCTCTGAGCAAGCAGCCTGCTTCTTCAGCCGCGGAGGCGGAATAGGGGCTGGCTTATTCTGCAGCAAATCCAAGCCTCTCTCTTTCTTATGGTTGACTGTTTCTGGCATGCTCGCCTGCTTTATAGTCCTGGAAAGCTGTGGACTCGTGAGGATGCTATTAATAGAAGGAGGTGGCGGCCTGGGTGGGGGGGAGCGAGGCCTCGCTGTGCCATTCGTGTCTTGAGTTCTTGGGCTCTGCCTTTTCAGACTTCCACTGACATCCTGGCTGTGCACTTTCAAGAAGAGGGGATTAATGAAGCACAGCGCTCCGTTGGTCTGGCTGCACTCCAGCTCTGAAGGCGTTCTGGTTCGTATAGAATGCACGCCATTTATAAGGCAGAGCTGACGCGAGTCTTTACAAGCACTGTCCAGAGGCACAGGCCGATGGGGAGGTGAAGGATCCGGGGGGTTGCTGTTAGCTGGGGAGTTCCAGAAGTCTGAAAATCACCATTGCATTAATGTAAGAGTGCAGAACAGCATGCAGATGGCTTTCAGAACATTCAGCTCAACATCACCAGCTTCAAGGGTTCAGAACTTTAGACAAGCTTTTATTAACTCAAGAGGAGTTGGGGGGAAAAGTTCCCAGAGAACCTGTTAAAGCACCACCAGACCTCACTGCATGTTGCGCTGCTGGGGCCGCTGTTACTCATTTGTAAATACCATGACCAACGTGCAGCTTCAAATCAGTCCACTGAACTAAGCTTAAAAATAACCTGAGAATCAAAGGAAGGGAGACAGTGACACAGTAATTCTTATCAGCTTTAGACTGAAATGAACATCAACTACTCACTAGCATCTCAGGAGAAATAAGCCTGGATTCTCCACTGGTATTAATAAGCTTCCTTCATTAAAGGCAACAGCTAGGCTGATTTACAGCAGCTGACAGCCACTCACGGCAACTGAACCCAAATTTTGGTTCGGTTCCTTTTGATGGTGAACAAATGAAACCACACGTGAAGAGAGCTCACATTTTTCTGTGCTGGGTGCACATATTATCCTTACTAACGCAAAACAAAGGTCACGCCTCTAAGAGCACTGGCCTGCAGCCTGCCTTTCCAACCGTGACAGAGTTTTCCCCAGGTTCTAGAGGCTCGGCTGCACAGAAATAGACCTGAAGTGCAGCCCCACGCCAGCACCGCCTGGAAAACCTGTGCTAAGCCAGCGAGTTTCAGCTGCAGCCTCCGCACTTGTCCCAGCAGAGCATCAGCATGCTTTTGAAACTGAGTCAGTGCTAAAGCTCATCAGCTCCTCAAAGTATGAAGGTGGAAACAAGACCTGTCCCTGAGGACAGAAATTGGACTGAAGTAAGGGAGGCATACCAAAGGAAGGAGGTTTAGCTAAAATTTGCCCATCTTGGAACAGCCCCTTTTCCTTTAGCATCGAGATTCCTTGTCTGGGCTGTCAGAGGTGACACCCGAGCTCAAATGCAGGACCTCAAGCACAGGGGCTGTGCCCCACAACAGGGGCCCTGCAGCCCAGCAGCTGCGTCTGGCCTAAAGGGCGGGAGACAGGAAACGGCCCACGGCAACAGGCCGCTGCCAGCCAAGACATGCAGGCACAGACATGCTTCTCTACATAGTCACACGATGCTGCTGTTTGTTCCAGCCCCTGACTTCACATCCTGCTGGCAGATCCCTCAGCAGACTGGCCAGTGTGCCTGGCACGTGGGGTGTTGCAAACACACATGATGGGGGAGCTGCTGCAGGTGCAACACAAGAGAGGGACCTAGAGGGGGACTCATGTTCAGCACAGGGATCCTGACAGGTTGGCAAAAGCCTTGAAACCTTTACCACCAGTTCCTGCCAGTGTGGTTGACTGGGCCACACACTGTTGACTTGCCTCATGCAGTTCTCCTCTGAGCCTGGGGCAAAACAGCTCTGATAGGAGCTACAACCCTCTGTGTTGAGACGAGGGTGTTTTGTGCCTGTGTGCTGCTCACAGAAAGCTCCCGCTTATCAGGAAGAACCCCTGGGAGTTTTTAAGCATCTCTTGGGTCACTGATTGAAAGGTTGGCTTCTGGTGTGTGCTCTTCTGCACACTTAGACTAAAACTCCATCAAAATCTCAACTTTGTTGTCTGTTTTCTGCTCAAAAGAAGCTGCAATCTGGTGTATAGCAGACAACTGATCCCAAATACACCAATCATGCAGACACAGATCCATCAGTCCCTCCTCAGCTTTCAAATGTATTAGCTTAAAGAAACAACAGACACAATGTAGACAGTGACTGTTAGAGAGCCAGAAAACTAAGCAACAGGTAGGCCAAGGTGCTCAAGTCCTGAGGACAGTAACAGCATGGGTAGCACAGGGATCTTGCTCAATACCACCATCTATTGAGGAAACTCACCTAGTGTGTCTTTAAGACTCCCAGGTGTCAGTGAGGGGTTGCATTCACTGCACTGTATCCCCATCAGGCCTTTTTTCTCCAAACATTCACTTAATCACAGTTCTATTAGCTTCTATTCCCAGGATAATCCACACTTTCATCTAATTACCTCAACACCCAGGTCAGTGGCACAGAAGTAGTGTCACCTCTCAAGCAAATCCCTTGGCTGCGTTGCTACTGCAGCAAAACAGAACACAAAGCAGCACGACACTTCCCTGCACATGGCTTTACTGCAAAGTCCAGCCCAAGTTCTACAGAGCCTCATACTAGCAGCCTGACTTAGTGAGGATCTGCTTCTAAATTAAATATGTTTGAAAAAAAAAAAAAAGTCTACTGAGCCCAAGACTAGGGACAGACAATCCAGCCTTCCTGCAAGAGGAAATGAGGCCATTCAGCACTTTGCAGGAATTGCTCAACAATTCATTTGGGTGGAGCACGCATTTCGGATCCTGCAAGCTGGAGGTATGCTTCCCAAGGAGCCCCTATTCCACTGCAAGCAGTCAGGCCATGCAAGGACACATCCTCACATTGTGTTTTGTTACTTTTAAAATCTCAAACCAATGTGCATGGATGCATTCTGAGGATCCTATGTATGTACCCCTCCTTTCTTTAACATGCTACTGCACTAAGCCACTGATCTCAGGAATCACCCACAAGTTCAGTGACCCTCAGTTCCTACAATCCCTTGGCAAGTCCAGCTGGAACCAAGCTGGTGCCTCCTATGTGTGCCCACAGCCACCATTACCCCTCAGAGGATCAACTACACCAAACCTCTGCCTGAGGACTGCAAGACCCGCTTGCCCGAGGGCTGCCCAGAGAGGGAAGGGAAGGAGAGGGAAGGGAAGGAGAGGGAAGGGAAGGAGAGGGAAGGGAAGGAGAGGGAAGGGAAGGAGAGGGAAGGGAAGGAGAGGGAAGGGAAGGAGAGGGAAGGGAAGGAGAGGGAAGGGAAGGAGAGGGAAGGGAAGGAGAGGGAAGGGAAGGAGAGGGAAGGGAAGGAGAGGGAAGGGAAGGAGAGGGAAGGGAAGGAGAGGGAAGGGAAGGAGAGGGAAGGGAAGGAGAGGGAAGGGAAGGAGAGGGAAGGGAAGGAGAGGGAAGGGAAGGAGAGGGAAGGGAAGGAGAGGGAAGGGAAGGAGAGGGAAGGGAAGGAGAGGGAAGGGAAGGAGAGGGAAGGGAAGGAGAGGGAAGGGAAGGAGAGGGAAGGGAAGGAGAGGGAAGGGAAGGAGAGGGAAGGGAAGGAGAGGGAAGGGAAGGAGAGGGAAGGGAAGGAGAGGGAAGGGAAGGAGAGGGAAGGGAAGGAGAGGGAAGGGAAGGAGAGNGAAGGGAAGGGAAGGGAAGGGAAGGGAAGGGAAGGGAAGGGAGGAAGGAGCACCCACAAAAATATCACAGGAGGCGCCGAAGGGAGGAAGAGCCCCAAGGTCACCATTCAGCCAGCACAAGGTCTGGCCTCCCCAGTAAGAGAAACTGCTTTTTGAGATGAAATCTCTATCATCACTGACCTACAGAAAGTACTTACTGACACCGACAATCTGTTCAGGCTTACAGCAATGCCCCACAGAATGACATCTGTGTGGGTAACTACTCACTCAGTCCAAGCTGAGAAATCTCTTCCAGCTCAGCTTCTGTCTTTGCTGCAGCAATAGCACGAGGCAACTTCAGGGTGAATGGAAGGACATCCCTGTTGTCAAAGAGAAAAACAGGTATGGTTTTCACAGGGATAACCATAGTTTTAAAAGTGTTTGTTATTGACACTGGCAATGTGATTATTTTATTCTGGAGCTGTGGCAGATAGCAAGAGTCTTAAATGCATGGTGCACAGTGAAAACATTACCAGTCCCAGGGTTCCCTGGCATTACAAAGTGGTGTGAAATGCAAATGACAGTCTAGGCCCCAGCACTCTCTTTAGGCTCATTTCCACAGAGACATCCAATTTTTTCTCCCTTTACAGCAGAAGCTTTCACATCTGGCCTTTTACAAGTATACCAGCGAGACGCAAAGGTGTAACCTGCCCTTAACTCTTCAAGGCGGCTTCTTCTTTTCTGCATACAGCATTGATTGCTCTCAAAATGACAGTCCAGTTCTTGGAATAAAAAGTTAAATGAGTACTTGGGCAGTTATCCTCAAAACTTCTAGGCTAGGATGTTTTTGTGCCACCCTGTCCTAGGCTGAAGACAGGGTTCATTTAAGAAAGTCTTTATCACTTATTCTCATATGTGGTTTCTCTTCACTGCACACTAAAGTTCAATGCATATTTACATAGGTGACGCATGAATAACAACATAAGCCAAATATAGCATAAAAAGCTTTTAGACAGACATTTTAGGGACAAAACTACTTAACCATATGCACATTGGATGAGTATTACCATCCATCAGTGCTATACACCTCCTGCCTGCCCAAATGGTGTCAGTATACCCTCACACAACAGCGCACAATAAACTGCAAAATCTATAGTAGAAATGCCCATGTAATTAGGAGTGAGAACAAAGGGAGCACAGGAATCCTATGTAAAACTGGTGTCAGCATTTATTATTTTTTTAAGGCTGTGAATAAGCCAACCACCTGCTGTAGCACAGACCAACAGTGGGGTTTTATCACATAAACAGCCCCTATGTTGTATGTGAACATGGATCTCGGAACACCACTCAAATTCAAATCAAACACAGGCACAAGACTTAGAATAATTTTTAGCTAGTGTATTGGAGACACTCTGGAGACACAGACAATCCAGAGTCTAGAACATAACACACAGACTCAGTATGATGACAGGGAACCCCTGACACCTCATACAAACTGACTGTGTATCTGTTTGCAAGAAATCCCCTGTGGTGCTGAGAATCCCTCCTGGCTTTGCTCTGGGGTACTGAATGGTGCTCTCCTCCTGATAACTACCTACCTGCTTCCTTACCAAGTCCCCAGCAATCCCAGACCGCTGCCTGAAGAGGACAAGGACGCTGGGTAGGTGCTGCCACTTAACCAACATTAGGGAAACAGAAACACTGGGGATGTTTCTCCAATGAATGGGGAAACCAGCACCTGCTTCCGAAGGCATACCCACATCAGAGAGTGGCTTTGTTCACTCAAACCTCCGGACAGGTTTGCACCTCGAGTTGTGTTTGTTACTGGTATCTGTGGGTGGCTTGGCAGCTCAAGTTCTGTTTAAGGAGGGTGCACCAGGAAAGCTTTAACACTGTGCCCAATCTGTGACTGCCACTCTTTTCATGTCCCTCTCCAAAGGGCAACAAGAACAGCTGAACAAACAGGTCACCAGCCTGGTTCAGCTGTTTGGTATGTGCCTCCTGAATGAAGGCCTGACTGCATGGGGACACTGAACTCACACCTGGACACCTGAAACACCCTCTGGAAGATTAAAGCCACTGTGCATAGAGAAAGACTCTGTTATGAGACTCAGGAACAAGGCAATGAGCCACTCTGCGTTCATGGGACTATGTTTAGCAACTGCAAAGCAACCTGGAGGCCTCAATGCACAGAAATCTACGCTTGCTGCATGCTCCCTGTAGGCACTGAAAGGGAATCTCCTGGAGCCTGGCTAGTGCACAGAACTCAAAGGGTGACAAGGTAAGGAAATCTCTCATCATTAAAATGCTTTTAAATGCAGCTTCAGCTCATTTCTCATTTGAGGGTTGACCAATTACTTATGTGGTATAAATGTTTCTTTCATCACACACGTGTGCAGCTCAGCAAACTGGAAGCAAGTAACAAAGGGGGTCCACCACAAACCCCCTTTGTTAGCACAGCAACCTAAATTCATCTCTAGCCAATGTTTCCCACACTAGAAGTCACCACCATCAGCACTAACTGGCAACCTCTGAAAAGCACCAGGACTATCAGAGATGCCTCTCCCCCGCTTCCTTCAGAAAACACACACAGGTGTAGTTTGGCTACATCCTGTCTGTGGACAAACATAAGGCTTGAGCATCAGTCTGGAAGTTTTCACCAGTTAAAACTAAAGCAAAATTGAAACCCAAAGGTTAAAAAACCCTTCACCAGCTATTTCTTCTCTGCAAATGAGATTCATAGAACATGTTAGGTTGGAAGGGACCTTTGAAGCCCATCTAGTCCCACCCCTGCAGTGAGCAGGGACATCTCCACTCGATCAGGTCGCTCAGAGCCCCATCAAGCCTGACCTTGGACATCTCCAGGGATGGGGCCTCCACCACTCTCTCTGGGCAACCCGGGCGAATGACCCACCACCCTCAGAGGGAAGAACTTTTTCCTAAAACCCAACCTAAATCTTCTAGTTTAAAACCACCACTCCTCATCCTATCACTCCACACCCTTGGGAACAGTTCTCCCCCAGCTTTCCTATAGGCACCTTTCAGGAATTGGAAGGCCACTGTAAGCGCCCCCCTCCCCAGAGTCTGCTCATCTCCAAGCTGAACAAGCCCAAAAACATCTACTGGAAAACAAGCTGTGCAACCATAGACCTGCAGGCCGGGGAGGCCAGGTTGGTTGTTCCCAATTTGCATTCACGTGTCTCAGCCGTCACGTTCTGCAGTGTGACCTGACATTTTTCCATTATGCTCCAAAAATGGTTTTTACTAGCAATTCTGGGAAACAGACTTTGCAAGACAGTTTGTGGTGCTTATTAACTAAGGTACAGAGGAGTTGCGAAAGCACTCCCAAGTATCAGCTCAAGTCCAGTTCAGCGTGGCAACACCTCACAGTTCGGCGGCTAACCTCACGCTGGCCTTCCAATCACCAGTACAAAACAAGCCAGTTCTCATCTCTTATTCCTCCCATTACCTTTTAAGACTACCCAGGAATATTTGTAGGTTGGCAACATCATGCTGAAACAAGTCTTTGAGACTATTTGTTCAAGACAGTCTAGCAAGCATGAATCAGAACATAATAGCACCTTACCTGCTAATACAGTAGAAAGCAATGAGCCTGAATAAATCAGCAAAGCTTATTCCAGACCCCTCCAAGGAAAACGCTGCCAAGAAAGTTACAAGAGGGAAAGAATTACACATTTATCCACCATTTCTTAGAAAAGCTTATTTAAGAGCACCTCAGATTTTGGCATAAAATTAATAAGCTTGCCCCGTGAAACTAACTATTGTTTGATTAAAAGGCAACAACTGTGTGGAAGAGCACACGTGTCTGTTAAAGGCATTTTCAGAAATACACTGGTGATAGTGCTGATGGTGGTTTGCTTCTGAACTCCAAACACACGGTCCAATTCATGGGAAACGGGTCAAGCACGATTAGAACTGCAGAATATTTATGCTAACAGACAATAAGCCGACAGTAACTTGGACTTTTTTTGGCCAGTGTGCTAATGTACTTAATTTAAAATTTATTAAATTAAACCTATTCTTGCATTCCATCCCACTCACTTGTCTTCTCCCTGGGTCTGTTAGCACCTAAATTCTCACCCACTCCAAGAGAAACATTTAAGCTGAAGCCCCTGTGAAAAGCCTGGACAGCACTGCCTCAGGCAGTGTGGAAAGAAGACAGGAGCAGTAACGCCTTTCATTCCCCCCACCTCGACTCCATACCATTGCCTGTTATTGGTATGGTGACACAGAAGTGATTGCCCCCTCACTCACGTCACGCTCGCTCAGATTCCAATAGACATCTCATCCAGTGACTACAAAAACAAGCAGAAGCAGCTACTGGATCCAAACAAGCTAGATCCTTGGCTTGTGGAGATGCCTGAGGCCAGACCAGCAGGAAGGGTGTTCACTGCACGTAGTGAGGGCTTCCTCCAGTACAGAAACACCTCGGACAGTTTCTGCAAGGGGCAAACCTGGAGCCTGCAATTGCCTTGGCCCATGCCAGAGTGAGAAGAGCCAGATCGCGGGGCGACCCTCTGGCTGCTGCGGTGTCACTTCTGCCCCACGGAGGAACACTTCTGGAATCGGTGTCCTGAGGAGAGCCCTTCCAGTGCTGCAGACAGAGGCAGGTTCATGGGTTTGGTGGGACAAGCCAAAGCCACACAGTAATGCCGCTCTCAGCAAGCGGCAAAAGTGTGATTTGTCAGCACTCAGTGCTGTAAGGCCAGCTCCCCCACGCCAAGGCTCCAGTGCTACTATCAAGTCTGCACAGGAACCAGAGGAAAACCTAAGTCAGGTGCTGATCTTTTATCCGGGGCCAACCTGCCATTCCTGTGCCTGGAAAGAGGGGTTTCTTTGGCAGAGCCACTAACAATGCAGGCAGTGAGCAGAGAGCTGCTCCAGGGGCAGGCTACGAGCAGCAGCCATGTTCAGATCTCTGACAGAACCTCAGCTATGAGTGGTGAGTATAAAAAATAAATCAGTGCATAGTTCCCCCTTGTGGTAGCATTTTATTTATGAAAGGCAATTTTACTTTCTAGATGGGAGAGGGGGGAACTCCCTAGTACAGAAGGACTACAAACACAGCCTTAGATCCCAGTTAGACAACTATCCTTGATAGCTTTCTCCTCTTTGGCACATCTGGTTTGTAACTGCAACCCAAACCAGACACACAGAATTGGCTTTTTGTTGCTGGGGGCAGGGAAGGCAGAAGTCAAAAGGAAAAAACTCGAGTTGTCTGTTTAACTAGTAGAAATAGAACTTAACTACACTCTGCTTCAGGGAAGTTTAACTGAAATTATTGCCCATTTTCTCCAGTTTTCATTTCCTTGTTAAAATGAGCCATTTGCTCCCTTGCAGTTCTTGCACCACGCATGCTCACCAGCTGCAGCTGCCTTTTTCATTCCTGTATCTCAAAAATGTTTTCTGTGCCTTCCCTCTAAAGAGGTGAGGGCAGTATTGTTTAGAAACAGTATTTTGCTCATTTGTATTAGAAAACAGGGAACCAGTTAGTTGGAATTTAAAAAAAAAAATCATAGAATCATAGAATGGTCTGGGTTGGAAGGGATCCCAAGGATCATAGAGCTCCAACCCCCCTGCCACAGGCAGGGCCACCAACCTCCAGGTCTAGATCTACACAAGGTTGCCCAGGGCCCCATCCAACCTGGCCTTGAACACTTCCAGGGACAGGGCATCCACTACTTCTCTGGGCAGCCTGTTCCAGCACCTCACCCCTCTTTCTGTAAAAAACTTCCCCCTAATATCTAATCTAAACCTTCCCTCCTTTAGCTTTAGTCCATTCCCCCTAGTCCTGCCATTATCTACCCTTTTAAAAAGTTGAATCCCTTCCTGAAAAAAAAAATCATTGATCTCACATCAGAAGTGATTCCAAACAGTTAAAACACATCTAGTTACTACATTAATAAAAAGCAGTAACATAAACCCCCAAAATCTCCACCACTGCACCCAAAGCTATGGGCAGAGACCGTGACAGCGCCGTATCCAAGATCAGTGCCCCGAGGACAAGGAAATGCAGGAGCACTGCATGGACAGGAGCCAGGGTCTGTTTCTGTGGAGGAGAACTACCCAGCACACCAACGAACCCTGGATCCAGCGAGGCACAGAGAAGAAATGTTCCAGTCGTGCCCAGCACAGACTGAAGCGTTTCTGTGTGTCTTCCCTTCTCCAGGACACAGCAGACGCCCTCACAGCACCCTGCAGAGAGCACTGCAGGCTGTCTGGGACACCATTTGAAAGATTCTGGCACCTTCTGCTAAGGGTTTCACCAATGAAGCGTGCTCCTGGCTCACATAGAGCAACAAGCAGCTGACAAGCACCTAACTGGTAACTTACTGTAGGTGCTCTCTTTGATTGCAAACTCCTTCAGGCAGGGTCCGCAGTCGCTGGGCAGGCGCAGGGAGATGACTTTCTTCTGCAGCCGTGCAGATTTCCTCACCAGGAATATCTGTTGTGGAGAAGGCAGGAGGACATGGTTTTAGCCTCATCACAGATGCCTCGAGAGAGGTAAGATTATAAACAGGAACCAGAAGAACTTCCTGACCTCTGATTTACATAACACATTTCTGAATTTACTTGGCTGTTCCTATGTCAGGTCCCACCAGCACCTGGTATAAAATGGCAGCAGGACATTTAGAAAAGCTTCTCATCCTTGTACAACAGACAGATGACTTCAAGTCCACTACACCCTTCTCTGAGCTTTCCAGTTTAACACACAGCAAATCAGGCCGCAGAGCCTGGGGGTGACTGGTGGCAGACTGCCCCAGTGTCCCATCAGCCCACTCACACAACCCTTCTGCGCCAGGATGGAGGCAGTGTTAGAAACACGTCACCAGCCTCATCCAAGTAGACAGGGGCTAGTTTCCACCACGGTAGTTTTGATGCAGGCACCACTGAAGGGTAAAATGCTGGCATTTCCCATTTGCTTTCTCATTATGGGTAAAATACACCTATTACACACAGCCCTGGTAAGCACGATACAGCTTCAGAGATGAAACGGCAGCAGTCTAGTTCTCAGCTCTAGAGGACCCCAAATGAGTCCCTGATGTATCACCCTGTCACACTCCAACTGCTGCAACTGCCAAGTACCCACGAAGCCCTTGCTTGGATTATCCACAGCACAGAAATGGGGGGGGGGATGGTGGTTGGTTTGTTGCTTGCCTTTTGGGGGGACATTTATTTTGCTTTTTCTGTTTGGTGGTTTGGGGGTTGATGGTGGTTGTGGGTTCTTTTAACACTTGCAACAGGTGAACTCAAATGTAAGTTCTTACCCCAGGAGGCTGCGCCTGCAGAATCTCCAGTGCTTCAGCATCATTCAGACCAAGCTGCAGCCACACCGGGTGCGTATGGAGCAGCTTGTCCAGTATGCTTAGCTTGTTGGAGAGGCTGTCGTATCCAGAGTCCCGGGGGCAGCTTTTTCCATCATTCTTCTCAGGAGAGACGTTATCCATCTCCTTTAGTATACTGCAAAAAAAATTGTGTTTTTTTAAGTCAGACATGCTGCCCTGCTATAAACAATCAATCAGTCCAGCAAACAGGGCTGTCACAAAGCTGGTGTCGTGCTTTCACCCCAGCCCAGAGCCAGGCACCACGCAGCTGCTTGCTGGCACTGCTGGCCCCTGGACTGGTGTTTCTCCTACTGACAATTCATATAATTAAGTGCACATAAAAATGCTCTTATCTGTAAGCTTTCTCTCACTTATACTCAATTTAACAGCTGGCTTTAAGATAAGCCTTCGCACTCTTCTATCAGCTTGTTGATGGTCAGCAGTTGCTTCAGGTAGAGGTGTGTACGTATACACGATCCACCAGACACCTCACCTCAGATATCTTTATTCCCAGACAGGCTGCAAAAGCTGAGACCTGCTGAAATCTTCCTCTGTCCCGTCCCACCTGCCAGCAAAGCCTGTGCAGTCCTCTGACCATGAAGCAACCCACTACCTACTGGCGATCGCTGCACCAACACACAAGCACTTTCTCTGTTCACTTGTAGGGATGATTTTCTCAACAGCAGCCCACAAGCTCGCATCGCTTCCTCTCATCCCCAGGCTTCCCATCAGCCCTGACATCTTTGCAGCTGTATATCCATCTTTGTTCTCTGCTAACAAGAGATCAGAAACCTCAGGTCAGGAGAAAAGAAAAAGGAGAAAGAGAAGAAAAAAGTGGACAACAGCAGCAGCGGTTAAATCCACCAACTAACCCTCCTTAAGGCACATTCTCACTAGGAAATCCTCCTAAGTTGTAGTGACTTTTTAAGAACCATGCTCTAAATTCTTTAAGTGTTTCCACTTCTGCACTTGGCCATGCAAGGCCCATACCACACTTCCCAGGATCACAAGTATGGAACTGCATACCTGTGCTCCTAATTCCTTGGGGGCTGGATCGACTCCCACATGAGGAATAAAGGCTAAACTGAGCGTGAATATGGCTAAGGTTAAAATTTACTTGGGGCAGGGCAGCTTACCTTACTGCTAAATTCAGTAACAAAGTACAGTTCTTGGAGGCTACAGATGCTGGTTATGCATCAACAATCCAAATGAATGAAATGCATTGAGAACTCCTCCTGCTGTGCCAAGCTCCACTGTCCTTCCCATAATACAGAGCACCTAGCACACGAGCTGCTGGTTCAAACTGCTTATCTGTGAGCTAGACATACATCCTGCGATTCTTCCAAAGCCCGAAGTCACTACTGAACAGTTCCTCTGGTAACTGCTTCCTGATGACAGCACTGGAGTGCAGGCAAAACCACTGTGCAGGCCCAACGTCTAACTCACTACACTGCCAGGTACAGAGGCTGCATCCTCCCTGCAGCCCCTGCCTGATGTCAGAAGGGGCCCCTAGCAGTAGAGGACAAGGCAGCTGCATTTCCCCACTGCAAGCTGTCCTGCAGCTCTCCTGATCTGAGCATCGTAACAGCATTTACCACCTTCATTAAGCCACCTACCATACCCAGAGCAAGGGGGTAGAGATTTTACAGGCACAGCAGCACCAAATACTTAAAAACAAACACAAAGATTCACACACCCCCAAGGCCAACCCCAAAACAAAACCCACCAACCAAACAACAAAACACCCCAAGCAGCCAAAATGCTTTACTTCTGGTTTTGGTCAGCCACTCGTGGCATCTCTGGATGCAGCTAGAAAGGCAAGCGAATGGGGTAGAGAACTGTCACTGCATGAGGGGATAAGAACAGGCACACTCACTCAAACTTCCTTACCTGGACCAGATCATCCTGTGGGCCTCTCCCTTCCTTTATGTCCTCTTTCTCTGCTTGCTTATTTATGATGTGATGCCTTTTAGGTCTGCAAGGCATCTAAAACGCAGAGGATATCCCCTCCCTGAGTGTCAGAAGCTGTTACTGGCTGTCAGTGTGCCTTCCAGGAGCACAAATTATACACAAACATGTTGCGTGCAGGAGGGAAGTCGTGCTTACATCAGTTATTACAGGGCTCTGGAACTGCCACAATAGGGATCTCAGGTTCCTCTTTCAGCCACAGTCCCACCAGAATGTAGTGTTGTAACGTATGAAAGTCCATAGAAGTCAAACTGTGAATCACAGAAGCGTTTTCATGAGCTGTGCCTCCAGTAAATATTGCTCAGAAAGTTCCCACATGCCTTCCATGCCAGTTAGCAACTCCACAGAGCAGGGGAGTGGTGGGCAAGCGCAACCTAGACCCTGGCACTGGCCCTGGGCTGAATGAGAGAGACCTTATGTCCATTCCTGGGTCAAGAGGTGGAAATTAAACGTGTGGCAAGCAGAGGGAATACGGCCCAGAAGGAAGCATTTTTTGCCTACAGAACAAAGCGATGAGCCCTGCAAAAGAAGGTGCAGTGCTGGTATCAGCCAGGAGGCCTAGCGCTGCTGGCTGCACAAACCAACCTACAGCTAGTGACAGTCTGCACGTGCTCACAGGGTCACAGCGCCCCTCTGCAGTATGGCTGGCTTCATGTTGTCGAACACACCCTAACCTTATAAATTGAAGGTGGAGCTGTGGGGTTTTTGGTACCTCCAGGCACTTAATGTATACTCAGAATCCCTCCCACATGTCAAGACCAGAGGAGGAGGAATGCAACCCCTGAGCCCACACCTTACTGACCTAGATATACACCCACCTCCTTGCTGCAGCTTCTTCTGACCCCTCAAGAAAGAAGCCAAAAGAGTGTGAGTATCCCATCACGACAAGACTTTCTGCGCCTACCAAGCGCCACCAGTACCAATGACCCCAAGGAACTTCAGCTGCATCAGTCCCAGGGTGCCACTGCAATCCACAGGAAGGTAAACCAGGAGCAAGCAGCGCTTAAAAGAAACATTCAGTATCCACAGAACGAAGGAAGAGGCAGAGAGAAGAGATTAGACCCGGTGAGCTCTGCCAAGAGCATAGCTTGGAAAAGCCACGTCCAGCAAACCACAGGCAACCTACGAGAAGCTGCTTCCCGGGGCCCAGGGGGTAAAAGCAGTCAGAAGTCTGCTCTGACAGCCCCTCTGCAATGGTCTGGGCACCACGGGGCATCACAGTCCCAGTTAGTTCTTTATTCTCAGAATTATTTTCATGGTGCAGACACTGAACATACACTCAAACCCTGACAGGTGGGAGTTCTTGAAACAAGTCTTAAGCGTTGAACTGTAAAATTATTTGTGACTAGGACATGTAACTTCTTTGGAAGCAACAGCATGGAAGGAAGAACCACCTGAATTCCTCAGGATCACCCGATCAGTTCAAGCGTAGGGAGTAAGACCCTGCTGTAAGCTAATCGCTAGCACAATATACTGTGTACGATCCAACAGTTAACTTTCTCTCCTGGAGGTACCTTTCATTTTAATAGTGACTCCCAATGAAAGACAATCTGACCTGGTCACATCAAATCCAAAATGGAAACCCAAACTCCCCTCTGCACCTCTGCTTTAGCGCAGGGGCACCAGGCTGGTCCCTCTCCGTCAGGAGAACAGCTTCCACACAACTGGCAATGAACTGAGGACAACACACAGCTTGGGGAGTTCTTGAGAAAACCCATGGAGATGTGTGAAGCAGACAGAGATAACTGCCAAGGTCAACAAAGCTATGCTGCGTCCTGATAAGGCTTAGCTTGCAGTAAAATGGACAGGGAACAGGTTGAAGGTGTAGCCTGGCTTGATCCTCAACCTTGTGCCCACAGGACTGCAACATACCCATCAACTGTGTAGCTGCAAAGCAAATGCTCCTCTCCTCCTGCTCGCTACAGCAGTTTTCTTGTGGTCTCTCAGATCCCACCTACGCCTCTTCCTCTACCCTTGGAAAAATGTAAACTGCTAACATTTCTCCCATTTTTGTGGGACTTGGGAAAACAAACCCATCTGCTCTCTGAGATTACTGCCAGCCTCCTGCATCGACAGGGAGTGGCCCGAGGAACAGGCTTCTCTCTCTTTGGGCTTATGGACATGGAGAAGGGGCACCCAGCTTTGCATGCACATCCTAGCAGGATGACCAACGCCGTCCCACAGGTTTGCTGTGTTGAATCCAGCTGCTGGATTTTCACACACAATGACACACACACAGAGCTATGGAGAGGACCCAGATGCCCACTGGATTCAAAGGATTCACTTTGCTCCACACTATAAAGCTAATTATCAGCCCGAAGTGAAGAGCAACCCTGGATTTCACCTCCCACCCCAGATGTGCTCACTAACCAGGAGGGAGGGGTCACAGTGACAGACCAGGTGATAATATCACAATAATAAGGGCTCTAACTTGCACTTGAATGTGCCCACATTTCCTCACTCCATTTTTTTTACCTGGATTGGCCTCTGTTTTCAGAGTATTTGCACACCAGGACCTTGTTACCCAGAGGAGGGGAGGGAGGGATCTGCTCTTTGCCTGTGGCAGTGGGTGCTCAGCATCTCCCTGGCAGCACCATTTAACAGGCCTTGTTGCCAACTGTTTGCTATCGTGCAGAGGTTTGCCAAACACAGCTCTCTGTCCAGGGGCGTTGCTCTGCCACTCCACTACTATGCAGCAGAGAGAAATACTGCCCTTGTAGCTGGCCCAGGCACAGGGGTAAAGAGAACAGCAATACACAGGTAAAGCAAGCCTTTGTAAAATGCCAGATGAGCCCCCCCACAGCTCACCCACTGTGAGCTAGTGTGAGGCTACGCTTCCCATTTGCACTGGAACAGCACTGGAAATTCAAGGATGCTTTAGTTACCACTGAGCAGCGCTTACACAGAGTCAATTCTCAATGCTACTCAGGCCACGGATGTAAAAAGAGGGAGACAAGACCACAGCATTGCTGGGAGGAGTATAAATCTGAAAGTCACCAGCCAACCACAAAAAAAACCCCCACAACACAACCCCAACACCACGATAGGCTATTTTATGTGATTCTTTCCCTGAGTACCATCAAAAGCTCTTGCAGCCGTGGACTTTCCAAAACTGCCCTGGATGCATGTGGATATAAGCTGTGGTGAAAGAACAGCCAGGAAAACAGACACTCCTGTCAGCTCAGACCTCTCTGGATCCAAACACCAATGCCACAGCCAGGTACCAGCGTCTGCACAGCGCAACCCGCAGTCACAGAAATAACCTGCACCAGCTCCAAAGTGCTAAAGACAAAGCAATGAAGCTACAACAGCAAACACAGCTCTGTGGGGACTAGTTTAAATAAGAACTCTGGAGAACCCTAGCTGAACCTACTGTGGTCCCGCTCTGTAGTTCCCTAAACAGAAAACATCAGCGCACAACTATTTGTATAATTTACAGCTTGGATACAGCTTCTGCTGTCCTAGAAGCACACAGTTCAGAATACACAGCCACAGAAAAATGGACCTTGATTCATTCAGATTTCACATTTTGCATTTAACATCTTACAAATGACAGAAACAAATGAATTTTCATTTTCTGTTGGATGGCTGTTATTCCAGTGCAAGACTGAATTCAGTTAAGTAGCCACAGAAATTGCATTATTCATTTTGTTTGCTTTACTTACATATTTTGATAAAAACATATTTTGCACTAAAAGTTAGCAAGTAAAAGAAAAATTTTTTTTTAAAAGTCTGTAAAAAAATAAATAATCCCCACAATGTGTAAAATGGGGAGGTTTGACTGTTTCCAGCTAAGTGTTTCCACCAAGGTTTTAGAACCACATCTTAGTCTTTGATGCTTTTCTTAACTCAAAATTAGCTAATAATTGTTAAAATGAATTAGCTGAGTACACCCAAGTGGGTAAAATGTCCTCTCCATCCCCATAAAAGAACTGTTTTCAAAACCTTTTGAACTTGCCTAAGGTGCAAGCAGGGCCATAGCCAAAGACATCAATGAGCTCAGCTGCCTTATGTTCTTTGCCACCTGTGCAACAAAGGCGCTACATTTTAAAAGTTCTTTTAGAAAGAAAAAAAAAAAAAGCTAAAACCATGGCTGTAATTCTAACTAGCAAACTATTACCCACCTCACTGACTCGCTGCCTTGAAAACCCACCAGCTCCAGAGCTGGCCCAGAATGCACAGCCAGATAAACTAGAACCCCTTTACCAGCTGCTTTCCTCTTGCAACAAACATTTCAACAGTAAGTACAAAGTGTGTTCTCCTGTTAATGCAATGAGTGAGAGACTCACTGTCCTCCAGATGTCAGTTAGATATTGCCAATATCTAATACAACCAATCAACTGCCACAGCCACCACCAAGCCAAAAGGCTGGGGTCCCACTACGTCTACTAAAAGGCACAAGCCCTTTAACACTGCAGATTTCTACAGTCCACACCTACATGGCATCATCCATTTTAAAAATCCAGAACTTTTATCTGCACTGCAGTATGCATCTCAAATCTTTTTAAGGTAAAGGAAATGCCCCCGTCATACTTTTTTTTTGTGCTAGACACTCATACAGAAATGAGCTTAAACACACAGCCCACAGAAGCATCAGCAGTCCACACCTCCTAACTGGGAACATAAATAAATCACGTTATTTTACCTTGAATCTTCACAGAGCTGCTTGAAGCAATGGACATGTTTTGTCTCCACAGCGTGCAAGCAAAACACCAGAGACACCGAGAGTAACATTAGCAGTTTACTACTTTAGACATCATCAGCATCCAACGTTTGCAACAACAAAGCAGAAGTGAAGTGAAGTTGCTCTTAGAAGATATTAAGACAAATACTCAGAACAACTGACTCTGGGCACTCCTCCTGCACAAAGGAAACTCCTTGAAGCAAGAGCAAGGTTACCTACACCCCTTACACTGTGAGGTTGAAAAGCACTGGCATATACGTCACCCGAGCAGAGAGCACAATGAAAACATTCCTGTCGTGGTGCACCTCCAGAAATGATGAAAATAAACATTTTAATCACCTTTGCAAAACAGCAGATTCATCTTCCACCGTGAGATCTGTCTGTACCATCTCCTGTTTCAGTTCTCCGATTTCTGAGGCAATTGTGTCAATGAGCTAGAAAGGGACAAAAATAGTATGACATCAAGTGAGTGGAAGAGGCGTGGAAATGCAGCCCGGGCAAGTTTAGTCATCAGAGATTACAAACCTTTTTTTTTTTTTTTTTTTTAAATCGCATCCTATTTGGACTTCCCCTTACAAAGGAAAAAGGGCTGGGGCCACTTAGTCGTTCTCTGAGGAAAAATAATTCCTGTTTTGTGCAAGTACAGAACCCTCCAGGTTGGATAGCTTTTTTTATTTAAGTATATTACATCTACAGCCTCAACATGTGATACAACAGCTTCAAAGAACAACAAGGCTGGCTTGTTTGCAGCATTTACTTTCTCAAATAAAAAGCAAACACACCTAGAACTCCATCTGTAAGAGTTGTTTCAGAGGGGACACAGAGCCAGCATTAAGATATTGTGGTGGATGAAGAAGGTGGTCAAGAAGGAAACGGGCAGCTCCTTCTGACATTAGGTCTCGGACTGCCCTTGAGCAGAACGACCCAGCTCCAGAGAGCTGTCCTGTAGCACAGGCTCAGGTGGAACACACCCCTGGTTTTGGGCAGAGGGCAAGAGCTTGCTTTGACACAGGTGAGACCAGCGCTGGGGCTGCATTATGGGAAACGTGGCATCAATGCTTGCCAGGTGTCTTGGAAACAGGCTGCTGAGCAGAAACCAGCTATGGACTTTGCAAAGCGTGCTGCCTTGGACACTCTCTGCAGCGACTGCACCAAACCTGCTTGCCACACTATGCTGAGACAGTACATACACCCTGGCCGTGCCCACCTCTCCTGTAGTGAAGCCTAATGAAAAAGTTTGCACTGATGCCATCTTCTCCTCTGCCCCCACCTCTGAGCCTCACAGCACACAAGCAAAACCCCAGCAGATGAAGTAAAGCCAGCTTTCCAGGCCAGGAGCAGTTTTGTGATCGCCCACAAGACACGACCCCGAGTCCCAGCAGAGTCAGGTTGCTCAGTACAGCAGCGTTCTCAAAGAGCTGCAGACAACCTTTTCCTACACTGGTTTACTGAACATTCTCCTGTACCTCAAAAGTTCACACCCTGTTCCACCGTGCAGCATTATTCGGATCAGTGCAGAAGAAGTTTGACTCTGCTTACAACAGGACAACTCGATTAAGCATACCCTAGGTGAGAACAACTCACAGACTCGACATCCACACCACAGGCTTCTTTCTGCCAAGGTCAGAGCTCACAGCCACTACGCACCCCTGGCACTACAAAGATCTTCCACCCGCTGACTCTCAAACACTCCCTGAGTCACTGGGGCAAGACGCGAGCGATGCCTCCCTGACCATGAGCAAGAGCAGCAGCAGAACCTGCGCTGACCCCACGGAGCAGCCTCAGCGCAGCGCTCGCTGCTCCCTCGAAGAGCCACCAAAAGAATACCCTGCCAGGCACAGGTAAGTGCACTCCCCTTTCACAGAAGGGATGAGCCCAGCCCCCACACTGACTCTAGACAGTGAGAAGCACATGTGCCAGTGCTGGCGATGAGCCTCCCCAGAAAGCCGTTGCATCCTCATGCGTATCTGACAGCAGTTAGGGGCAGCAGCATCTCCTCAGAGGGAAGATCTGACCAGGGTGCTCAGAGAGCAGTACCAGGCTCTGCCCAGCGCACAGCTGGCTGCATCCTGCAGATCACATGGCACTGGTTTTTCTCTTTTAAAGCCTCTACTACCTCAGCAGCATCAACCTTCATACGTTTACCCTTACAATCCTCTGCAACACAGAAGAGCTGCAACTCTCACTGACCTGATGGAGGGGGAGTTTCATGCCACGCTGTGCTGCCCCCAACATGGAGGTCTTGCTGCTTCCCTCAGGCTGGCCTGACTCTTCACCTCACCCTGTTAGCTGGTTGAGTGTGCTGGAGGGTGAGAAGACTTTTTCACTTTGTATTTTGACTGACCTGAATCCAATCTCTGAGGGGGCCAGACAACCCCCAGAGCCGCACACAGAGGACAGCACCAAGCTGGGAGTGTGTGGACCACCAGATCCCACCGGCCCCACGTGCAACCACGCCTGGTTGCTCAGCCACCCCAGCAAACAGCCCAGGGCTTTGGGCTGCCCGTGCTGACCTTGGAACAGAGAGCCTATGCCATGGGTTCAGCATCCCAAACTAGCTGATAACTGCAGCACCCTACCCATGCACTGCACTCAGAGCAGATGTGTGCACACGATAGGCTAAGAAACAGCTCCCAGGATACTTAAATAAAGCATTTTTCTTGTAAAAATAACACCTGGAATTATGACAGGCCATGCCAAGATTTCAAGTCCACCATTAAAAGAATAATTTGATTTTTTTTTTTTTTGGATCATGCAGATTGCTGCTCAGCTTTTAAAGAACAAACAATTATCTATAGAAAGTCTTTGGCTACAAGCCCAAACTACTGCCAGGCTTTTTTAAACAGCAGTCCTTCCGTACAGTAATTCTTCTGTACCTGTGGAGAGAAAGAGATATCCAGTAACTCTGTTCAATAGCCAATTAATTCAAACTGGACAAGCTGAGTACAAGTGTAACAGGACAGAAAAGCTGCCTTTCTCTTCCAAGCCATGATGAAGCAGAACCACCAGCTCCATTGGACTAAACCCACTATGAACATTACAGTCTCTAGCTACAATAACCACTCTTACGCTGTTCAGTTAGTTTCACACATGAATGTGCCTCCCTGAAGTCAGAATGCCCTTAGCTGCTCAGAACTAAAATACTGACACAAGTGATTTCTTTTTCTTACCAAGATCTACAAAACACAAGCCCAGGAACGTTAACTAATACAGGTTCAGAAGAAAATACACTGTTCAAGAAGTAAGATACAATTCCTCATTTTTAAGCAAGGAATGTGACATGTCTGTGGACAAAACAGAGCCCACCTTTAGTGAACAACACCCACTGCAGGTTTAATGATGGTCTATCAAATACTTCAATTAGGGTTTTTCTTTTCCTGTCTTAAAACCACATTTAATAACAGATAGTGCTTCGCAGTGCAGCACCCAGGCAAGGGGCTTGCTCTGTTAAAGGAAAGCAGCACCCATGTCAGGGGCAGAAGACACTCCATTTTGAAGTACCTGCTGAATCCCCCCGGGTTCGCTACCTGCAAGGAGGCAGTCAAACACAACCTTACCAGTAGTTACTACTAGAGATGCACACTGCTGATGCAAGTCTTACTAGCTCTTTACAGCTTTTGTACCCTCCTGGTTCTGCTGAAGCTTTTCATTTCAGTTCCTTAAGACAGCTCATAATTGCTCAGCAGTCCTCTGTTTGCCTTCCTTTTTCTTTTTACACTCCCTTACACTTCACACCTTTGCCTGCACGCCTTGACACACATCTCACCACTTCCCTTCCCATATCTTCTGTCCTCCCTTCGAGAGCAACACGTTCCTACCAGCCCCTTCTCCAAGCATGCAAACACAAGACTTGGAAATCTTAATCGACTTCAGTCCCAGGAAATGGAACTTTTAGATGAAGTAGTACTGGGACTTAGATTAAGGCAATACCCCTCTCTTGCCTGCCAGACTGGTCACCTGGTTTCTCAGACCAAATCTCCCAGTCTGTCCAGCGGGTGAATGGGTGACATGGAATTTGTTCTCTGTCTACTGTGAGGTTTCCAGTACTTTCAGACCTCGTAACCTCCCAACTGCTGCTGTATGGCAGCGTGCAGCCCCTCCTTGCTGCAGTGACTCTCTGCTGCTGTTAAAACCTTCTCAAAGTTGAACCTGAACACAACCTGAGGGCTGAATTACTATTTGTACTGACCAGATTGCAGCCTTCTCTCTTTTCCCACCAGAGAGCCCCAAAGGCTCTGACCTTGTCTGTGGGGTTAGGAACGCAGCCACATCAGAAACAGAACCTCCTCGTGTGCTTCATCCTGCAGCAATGGCTGAAAAATCCTAACTTTTATAATGAAAGAGGTAAGGCTCAGTTTTAGTTTTACATCACAGCATCCCCTGAAGATGCCTCCTACTCACTGTGAGGGTGTGAAGTCTTCCAAGCATCAAGTGGTCCCACACACATGAGCGATTTAGCCAGCTGTAATCATAGGGAGGTGTCCAGTCACGGCTGTCCTGGAGCCATCTCAGGAGGAAGGCACCACTGGTCAGCTCCCAGCTCAAGTGTGAGTCAGCACCGAAGAGTCACACCATACCTGGCAACTGATTCACAGCCCTCTGCAACTGTACTGAGCTACTTAAAATACAAACTTGTGATGGGAATCACTCCCTGAAGCTAAATGTATTACTAAACACTACTCCAGGATTTCATCTGTTAATGAAATAGGCCTGCTGCAGATGAGAGGTCAGCCACCCACAGCACTGTGTAAGGCCAGCAGAGCAGTCTTTGCACTGAGTTAGCAGCAGGCCTCCATTACAGTGCCGCAGGCCGTCTGATTCCCCGCTGCAGGGTCTGACAGGGAAACACAGAGAGCCTGTGGAGAGGGGACACCAGAGGAGCAGCACCCAGGCACAGCTCCTTCCACTGCACGGGGCACAGTAAAACCTAAGGCCAATCACACAAGCAGCTTAAAGACAGCCAGTCTCAGAACAATCAAGCTGGAATCGATCATCTATTTCCTTTGAAGGAATTATTGTGAACAGCCAAAAGGGATTCTGTCAGCTCTGCCTAGCAACAGACATGTCAGTCTCAGCCTTCCTTCCAACATCAGCTGTTTGCTTAAGACTCAGATGGAGCAGGAGACAGACTGCTTAGCAGCACCTGGGCTTTTTCAAAGGCATCACCCACCCTTCCAGAGAAGCTGGAGAGGACAAAGCTCTGCCCAGCTCCCATCGCCTGCCGGAAAGGTCCCTTACCCCAGAGCTGCCCTCACAGAGGGAGGGAGCAGAGATGCCTGGGGAAGGGTGACAGGTAGCAGGCTGGGCAGGGAAGACACCTTACCACAGCAGCAGCTGACAGCAGAGGTGTGTGTGAACACTCACAGAACCAGTAAAGACAGCAAGGGACACTTGGGCAGCTGGCCACAGGAACAGAGGCACCAGGTATCGTGAGAAGCGGCATGGGAGGCACGTGCTTCTGCTTCAAAGCCAGGAAGGGAGCAGCCCTCTGTTACATGAGCAGCTGCCCCTGAGTCACAAGCTGTCAGCACCCAGCTCAGGCTTCTTTCCCTACAAAACTTCCCCCTCCAGTAATCCTGTCAGCGCTAAGCTGCTCTTCCCCAGGAGCCAGCTGCTAGACACAACAGCAGGATCCACTGGCCCTCTCTAAGTGGGTCCTCTACACGGGCAACACCACCTCAATCTTTCCACCCTCAAGACCCACTGTAGCCACAAGGAGCCATCACAGTAGCCAGTGTTCCCTGTCCTCTGACACACCTACAGAGAGGAAGTGGTTCACAGCCCAACAGTTGGCACAGCAGAGCTTTTCAGCATCTTTCCCTGAGAAGTATACAACAGGAGGAGCTGTCCACAGCAGCTTTCAGCCACCGCCTCAGCGCCTGCCTGGCTGTGGCTGTGCCCCAGCCTGGCTGGTAAATGACTTTGGCCAGCTACAATTAAAAACAAAAAGTAAGTCCCCTGGTTAGTTCTTTTTCTTACTTACACCTAAAAGGTAACTGTGGCAGCATGTTTTCTGGGGGTTTCCAGTATTCAACTTATCTCTGGAAGCTCTCTGTAGTTATTTTTGTACGGCTGCCACTCTGGGCCTCTAACACAACTGCCATTTAAATCTGTGTCTGGGAAAAGGTCTTGCTTATGTAAGATTAAATTTCTTGAAAACAAGTATTTCAAAATGGGTCTTAACTTACAAACGCTTCAGAACGGAATAGTTTAAGGCAAACACCATGGAACAGTTATCTTGAAGACGTGTCATAACCTTGACCCTTTCTAACACATACCTCTGCCCTGAAGAGAGCTGGTCAGGAGCCATCTCTCCCCAATAGACTTTTTCTGTGTTTAGTAATTTTCTTTAAATTTATTTTTCTAAAGAGAACTTAAGCAAAATGGCACACCTCAAGCAGACTTATGCTCACATTATTTTTCTACAAGCCAAATTTCTTGGGTATACTACGTATCCTCCATGACACAAGGCAGCCTCTCCTTGGTCAATGAAAAGGCAGTATTTCCCACACACAGCAATTCATCTTCCTTAAATTATTTTTCACGTGTTACCCTTCTCCCATTTTTTTTAAAAAGTGAAAGGCTCAGAATATTTGCACTCTTCCAACAAATCTATTTGCAGAGAGCATGATTCCTACTTTGCTGGAAATAATGGAGAAAATCAACTACTGGTTTCAACAGACTCAGAACCAAGCCTAAAAAAAGGCAGTTTCTAAAGGAAAATACAACTGAACTGATAGATGTATTTGTCAGAGGCTCCTGTCAGTGTAAAACATCACACAGGAGCCCCAAGACTTAAAAAGTGATGTGAAGAAATCTGTTTCAGATCATTTAGGACTATGAAATAGTTATTACCCTGCTATGCTGCAGGAAGAAGAGGTTCACATGAAACGTTTCAAAGTATGACATCTGCTCAGGTGGCTAATAATCTCACACTAAAACACAGTCAAAAAGAGGCCTCATATACCACGATAAATAGGCATTTGTGTGTCTCATGTTTTTCCTTCTGATAAAGCAGTTCTGTGAGTTAAAAAGAAACTACAATACAGCCACTGTAAACCAAAATAATAATCCTTACTCAGACAGCATGAACTGACATAGCAGCCCAGTACAGTATTCCCTAACAGAACACATCCTAAGCAGGAGATCTCCAGAAATACCCATGTACTGTTTACATTCCTAAAATCCACGAATGCTGCAGTGAAATGCAAACATCAAACCACAACATTTCCTTTCCTAACATATCATACAAAGTTTATTGTCAACTGACTCTTTGTTCAACCAGACTGATTTCAGCTTTGAGAAGCTGGCAGGGGTGACAACAGAATTCCTACACACAGAGCACAAACGTAACTCGGCTCCCAGCGCTCTCTCAGCAGAAACCTTACATTAGGGTTCTGTGCTTTTGCTGTTCAGGACATCATACAAGCAGCAGAAAATCAAGAGGGAGCCTATTCACTAGAGGGTACGTATTCCCCAGGAGCTAGTCACCTTTCTGAAGCTGCTGTGTCCACACAGGCATCATTGCCGTGCATGGGGCAACCGCACACCCAGGACCAGACACAGACCAGTGCCTCTCTGCAGAGCTACAGGTCGTCTCACTCATTCAACCCACAGAGAGTTCCCCACTCCCAAGAGGCAGACAGGTAGCTCTGACCTCAGATCTGTTCTGGGACATTTTTAGAAAAACCACTCATCCATCACTGTATGGCAGCTGAATTCCTGGGGGGTTTTGTGTTGGAATGTAAATGAGCTTGTACAAAGAGTTAACAGAACTGTCATCTTTCCCAGACTGTGTGGAAAGAGCCAGCCAAGGTCAGCCAAGCATGTTTCCAAGCCCTGAGATTTACAGCAGCTGAAGAGGAAAAGTTAAGATCAGCGTTCCTAATCTGGTAAGGGAACAGGGGCTGAGGACAGCGAGGATCAGTATCAGCCTGGACAACTGAGTCTCAGCTTTTGCCACCCCCCTTCCTGCCAGCATCTCATTTTCCATTCTTCCTGGGGACCTGCATCCTCTTTGGCAACAGAGCTCTTCCTTCCTGTTTTGATAAGCAGAGCGTAGCAACCCTCAAAGAGCGCCCTGTGAGACGGGTGGCGGAGCGCCAGAGGCAAGCCAAACTGGGAACGCTATTTCTAGACTTGTCCAAATACAATCAAACAGTTTTGATACATGGCTGTGATTTCTGGTGACTCTGCACAGCAAGCGATGAATTCCCAAGACCAGTAATAATATTCAGTATCTTATTCATCAGCGAGGAAGGAGCTTTTTCACCTGATGGTTGATCTTGGGACCAAAAAAAGTTTTAGTGGTGCAAAACCTCTGATGCCAGTTCAAATAGAGGTTGGAACACTGCAATGAGAAGGAGGATGGTTCAGGAAACCAGGATGCTTGTCAGAGACATACACTCAGTTCCTTGCTTTACCACAGACTCTCTTCTGAAAACACTGGCAAGAATGACCACGGTCCCAGAATTACCCAAGCCTAACTCCACCTTTGCTCACTGTCACCTCTTCTATTTTACTATTGATGAGCCTTCATCATAGGTATAAAGACTCTGAAGGATTTAGAATTCCCAAACCCCAGACTGGTTTTGGTTGGAAGGAACCTTAAAGCCCATCCAGTTCCACTCCCGCCATGCTGCCCAAAGCCCCATCCAACCTGGCCTTGAAAAAGCCTTAAAACGACAGAGCTTTTCTCTTTGTAGAATGGAGGCACTGCTGTTTTCATGGTGCACTAACTGTCAAAAGAACACACACACCAAAAAAAACCAACATAGATAGAAGCTACAGCAATGGGAACTAGTTAAAAACTAGACAGAAAAGTTGGAAATTCCCACTGGTATTGGTCAATGAAGTTTCTCTTTAAGTGCTGCTGAAATGGGCTGATACTCTTCACAAGGATTTATGTGCCCTGAGAAACTGCCCACCAACCTGCTGAAGGTTCCTTGGGCAACAGTGAAGTAATAAGCACAACAGGAGAGCTATATGCAGTACTCTGCTCAGCCTGTGCACCTGGAGAGCAGTCTGAAGCGTGGTAGCAGGGGTAGAAGGATCCATCTATCCATCTTTACTACATCTCCTAAGCACAGATGGGTGAGTTGAAAGCATCTGATGTGGAAGCATTTTCTTTGCTCACCCATCCTGCTACAGCAAATCTGTGTCACAGTTTCACACCCGTGGGGAGAGAGCAAAAGGGAAGGTGATTCCGCTGCACACACAGGCACAGGTAGAGAGGCCCCAGGTGCACTCCACGCTGGCTGGGTACACTGACCACGCAGATTCAGAACAGCCACCCAACCCTGCAGCTGCCCAGAGCTCTGAGAAGGAAGCGCTGAGGCATCTTTTTATTCCTACAGCTCCACAGGCCATTCCCCTGACAGGCTGCCCTTCTGAAAAATTTCAGACAGCTTTAGTTTCTTAACTAACAACATTTCTTACAGCCTTAAGAGTCTGGATTCTTGAAGCTGCTCGGGCATACTGCATTCCTGAACGTTCTGCCTCACTGTAACCACCACATCGTGAACAGGAGGCACACAAGAGCTGTGTGTTTTCCACACAGGAATTACTTACACAGGGAGACACTGCAGAAAGTGACACAGACGCCTGCAGTCCCACTGACATCATGATTCCTTCAGCACACACATAACTGACAACCTAGAAACAGTCCTCATAACAGAGACAGTTTCTTGCTGTGATTTGAGAATACAATCATTCTCCCTGTGTGGCTGTGGATGGCCCTAAAACAAGGTTAATGTTTGTATTTCAGAGATACAAGACACAACAAAAGTGTATTGCAAAACTGAGCAGCAGTTCCTGTCCCCAGAAGACCCTGTTTGTTTACTGCTAACCACAAGAAGCAAGCCAAAGAGGAAAACAGTCACTGCAGCACTAATCATTGGCTTCCTAAAGACTGGCCTGGTAAGGCTGCCATCAGATGAAGAAAACATACAACACACAAAACAAACCTCTCTGTGTGTTTGTGTGACACCACAACAGTGTTGTGAAGCTGCTGGTGCAGAAACTGGTCCCACACAAGGCACCGGTGGCCATTATAGCTCCCATGGGGTGACCAGTGGCGATGTGCTTGGTTCCCCTTTGCTTGCAGCCTGTGTCCTGAGCGCATTCATCACCTGCTACCTCCTACCCTGCCAAGCATTAGGGTGGGATTGAGGCAGCAGCAGGAGGGCATTTCTGTGCCAGGGGAACAGAGGGACTGGCAGCAGCAACACCCGAAACACGTGCCATGGGACAGCACAGTGCAGGAGGGGCCGCAGGGGCAGCGGCAGCCAGGAACCATCAAGTCAAGTTCAAGAGGCAGCTGCGTGCCACTCCTGAGAGCTTCAGCTGGCCAACCACACCCGCTGCAGTGCCAGAAGAACATGTTAAGGTCATAATAATACAAGCTCAGATGGCAGCAACTGTCAGCCTCTTCCACAGCAGGCAGCGAGCATTCCCAGAGGGGCATGATCAGGGTAAATTCATTCAGTGCTCAGAAGCACCTTCAAGTCTTGATGGCTCCTGAGAACCAAGCCCTGCCCAGCAAGACAGCCACTGTGACCCTGACCTCATGTCAGACACAGAACTCAAGTGCAGACGAGAAGTCCAACCCTGGTCCCACGCTGGTGTATGAGACAGGTTACTCTTCCCCCATCAGAACACACACCTATCTTCCTGGCCAGTGGTAGAACGCAGCAGATTGACAGGCGAGCTCACTTTCAATACAGTGGCCCTGCCTAGATGCTATTCTCCCTGTCCTGCTCCCTAGAAGGACAGGGTGTTTGCAGCCATACCCACACAAAACACACAAAGGCTTTGGTAACTACCTTTCAGACCAGCTAAACCTTTTTACTGGGGAAAAAGGCCAGAAGTCAACTGCAGCCTCCTCTACAATTAACTTCAGCACTGGCCTCAGACCTCCCCTGTTACACAGAAGTAAAACATACTAAGTGGGATTCAGTCACTTTTTGCAAACCATACCAGTAACTCCTACTCTGCTTTCTATGATGCCAACCTGCACAATCACAGCTCTCCAAAGCCTCCCTGTTGCAGGAAGTCTCTCTCTGTCATGTAAAAAGCCCAAAACACATTCCCACGTTCCCCTAGAAAGCAGTAAGGTCACTGCAGCCCTGAAAGCCCTCAGACCGATCCCCCATAGCCTTAACAAACCCCACACAGAGCAGGAGGCCTAAGACACAGTGACCCATGCTTAATTTTGCAGTGTGCCTGTTCATGCCCATGCTAAGCTACCACTGCCCAGCTAATCTGGGGAGAGTCACGCAGTGCGATGAGTTAGTGGGACAAAAAACTGATACACTCAGGGGAAAAAAGCACTACTTGGTCCTTCCAACCAAGAGCTCCACCTCCCTGCAGCTGTGAGCACCACCTCAAGTGGAGAGGCCTCTGCCCCTGCCCCTACATGCAGGTTGCATCCCACCTTCCCAACCCCTCCTGTACACTGCCACACATCAGCTGTACTCTGTGATGGGAAGACTGAAGGGGTCTCACCCAAAGCCTCTTTCTTACAGCAGCAGGCTCTACCAGGTGTGCTGTAAGCCATGCAACATCTCAGAACAGTCCCCAGAGGGCAGAAATGTTAAATGGAATTATTTCTGGTTTCCTTAAGCATGTCCATGCCAGAACAGAAACAGCAGCTTTCCCTGCCTGTGTCAGCCTGGAAGCCGGGCTGAGGATCTTAGGGGAGGAAGCACTGGACTCCTTCAAAGCACGTAGGCATGCAAAGACACAGACTTCTGCCTTGCTGGATTTCTGAGAGTATGGCAGTGAGCTAAGCACCAGCATTCACCCTGATTTCAAACAAGATGCACTCAGGCTTGGAAAAAAAACAGCCAAAGCTAAATCACCAAAATTTGTACAAAAGGACTGAAATATACATGGAGAACACACAGATACTTTGGTAGGTAGTCAGGTTATGCACAAGCAAGGAGCCCCTGCCAATTTTTCTTAAAGCAGGCAAGGAAATGAAACAACCCAAGGAAATTTTCAACCCAATAGTGGAAATCGTAAATCTGTACCATGAGTTCCAGTGTATCAAGCTTATGTTCCCAGCATTAGCAGCAAAGCAAGCCAAAAGCTGTTTTACACCAAGTACTCTACGCAATATCAGAGGGAAATTACAGGTGGCAATCTAACCACCTGTACAGAGAGATGCTGAGCACCACTTCCAGGAGAGAGTCAGAGTGCTTCCCCTGTTAGAGGAGAGGCTTGCTACATACATACCATAGACTGTACTGCATGTTTTGCCACATTCGTTTCACACAGAACTGCATGCTTTAGGATCTGTGCAAGTATCCCATTTACCTTAAAGAAGCTTCCTCTTTTGTCCAGACAACGGGCTTTCATCGTGGAAGATGACATCTTCCCAGGGAAGACTCCACCGTATGCTTTGAAATCCTAAAAGCAGAGACATTTTTTTAATGGTTAGTCCAGTCTGTAGAAAATTCCTTTCTAAGCCACAGCAGCAGTCACAACAAGCCTTCTGCCAAGACCCTTTCCGTCGGCAGCACGGTGCCATTTACTTCCTACTAGAGTCCTTACATATGCATTTAGTCTCATATTTTTCTGTAAACTGCTTCAGAAAGACAGTGCTACTCCATGTTTCTCCCTTCTCCTCACTGCTGATCCTGTCACTGTAAGTAGATTTTAATGTGCTCATTAAAAAAGAATGCTAAAACATAATGATTGCTTGCTATGTTTGCTTGACCTCAGCCTGAAGTACAAACAGAACAAGATGCTGGACGTCACTACACTCCACTCAAGTAATACAGTGTTAATGGGGCTGACCAGGAGGAGGCAAAAAGAATTTAAAAATCACCAACAAGAGAGAAAACACATTACTATAAATGTAAAAAGACCCAAGCAAACAAAAAACCAACAAACCCAACACACACAACCAAAACCAACCCAAAGGCTCCCCAAAAAATCCTGCCTGAAGTTCCCAAGTTGCAAATAGTTTTTCTGAGAGTCATGTCTAGGTGAGAAACTGAAGATGCAGTTAGGAAGAAGCTTCATTTTCCACCATCAGGTAAACTGGACAAGTGTAATGCCCAGAAGGATATAACAACACAGAACTAGAACATGCACAGGTAATGAAAAATACAGTGACCTCCAGCTGAGAAGCAGGGCTCCTCTGAAGCCACAACCTATTCACACCAGTAATTACTGAGCAAACCTCTGAACTAAACAGAAGCCAAGTTCCACAGCTAAAGAGTCCTTGGAGGATCTTTAACAGAGAGCTTATGACTGCACTTAACCAGAGCCTGACCCTTCTCCTGGCTCACACATGTACTCACCAGGTAGCAGGCAGGCATCCTGGAACTTTCAGTCTTTTGTTATTTTGCAAATACTGCAGGTGCAAAGCATTGCAGATTAAGAGAGAGGCATGGCTTTTGAACTGATACCAGCAGAAATTAAAGGACAACTGTCAGGGAGCAGCAGTGAAAAACAAGCTCAGTGGCACAGCTGCAGACAGACCTTAAGCAGAACATACCAGCTGGGACAGAGAATGCTGAGAATTAAAAAGACCAACCCAATTCGACACGTACCCCAGGCACACAGACACGCTTCTGCTCCCCACAAGCCTTATGAGAGGGTGCTCGCAAGGAGAAAGGAGGGGCTTGAAAGGAAAAAGGGTGAAATGAAAAGCCCTGGCAAGCACAAATACTGGAAAAGGGTGAGAGATGGAAGCAGGACAAAAAGAAATATTTTCTCTTGGTTTCAACACGCAGCAGGAAGCTTTAAACTGTTCACCCCGTTCCACAAGAGCACTAGAAGAGGTTACAGGTTTTTCCACACCAGTTTCTGGTTAAAAAGCAGACATGCCAGGAAGCTCAGAAACCAGCCTGTGTCCCAGGCAGAGCTTGCAGACTTTAAAGGCTGAAAGCAAAATCCTGTCGTCTGCCTTCTTGTCAAATTCAAGCACTAGAGGAAAACCAAGACAAGTAACTGCATTGCTTCAGAAAACAGGGATACAAATATCAAGCTTTCTTCATAAATCAGTGTATTTGAAGGAAAACATTCCTGATGCTCTGAAGCCTCCCCATCCACACTGCTTGGTACCTAAGTTCTGTCTGCAACAGTCCTGTACGAGACTGAAGCCCAAGGACGCGGGTGGGCTTGCAGGGGGTGAGCTCATGGCCTCGTTTGCCATGAGCAGCTGATCCACCCTGGGGAACACCAGACAACTTAAAGACACTTGGTATTCAATTTTGGGTATTATAAACTAACTAAAGGTTGCCAAATACTTTTGGTTTATAATTTTAAAATTCCTGTTTTCTTTCATTGACTTCTAAGAAGGGAATTTGCACCTGAAATAATTAAGATGCAGGTAGAAGCCAAGAAACCCAAACAGGAATTGGTATAAAACCCTCCATTTTCCACTTTGATGCTATTCTGCTAATGACAAAACCAAATTCAGTTCTACAGGAAAAAAACAGATACTTTAGATGAGTTACATTAGAAGTGTGAGAGGAGGATCATGCAGTTGTATTTGTGTCTCTAGCCTCAGCCATTAATCACTCCATTCCCAAACAAGGACCCTTTCACAGGAAATCTCATGGTTTTTAAATTTTTTTTTATTTAACCACAAGGACGTCTGCATGCAATCCTATTACCAAAATAAGATCATGCCAAGATTTCTACATTCATTTTATTTCAAAACAGAACAGAATTTGTAAGCTTCCAGAGTCAGACATCCAGAAGAATGCAAACATACAAAAACAGTTTGCCCGTCAGACAGAAGTATGACTCTAGGCCAGAAACAAAGCTTGAAACAAGATCACTGCTTATTTTGCTCGTAAAAGGTTCTGGAAGCCCTAAACTTTTCCATAGCTGCTATCACTGTTACTGTTTATGTGCTGTTATTACTGTCCCCACGAGCATACCTCTGAGCCCCAGCTGGGCTCAAGCTCTTCCCAGCTTTCAACACAGCCAGCGAGTCCACCCACGCTGCCCTTCATGGTTACGGTGCAATCACAGTCTGATGGGGGGGTAACCTAAACACTGTTCCCTCCATGGGGGGGGTTTAGGGTCCCTCCCTCCCCATCTCCCGCCCTGGGGTTCAGAGGCACCTCCACACAGTGCACAAAGAGCTGCAGAAGAACAAACCCACCCTCAGGAGATTTCATTTCTCCACACAACTGCACACACCTGATGCTTATTCACATCCAGAGGAGGCTGAAAAACACCTGCTCTGAAGTGCTCTTTGCTGAGTTAGGACAGTGTGAGGTGTCAGAAAGGAAAAACAAATCTCCCACCTTTGGAAAGCTGGGCGGAGAGAGATGGCAAAGGATGCCGCCTCCTGCACATACCAGAGATGAGCACTTACTCCTTCTTCTGTGTTTTAAGGACCAAGGCAGAGAGTCTAGACAGATTTGTTTCAGACACTGCCTGGGTGACTGCTCAGAAACCCATCAGAAAATGTCATCAAGCTGCCAGAGCCAGCACACACCTTTGTCTGGCCATCTGGAAGGCAGCCGCTGCTGTGTGTAAGTGGTCAGTCCTTTACCAACTCAGCAGTCTCAGGGTTCCGAGGTCCCCAAGGGCAGCAGGTGCTAGACTCTTGCCTGCTGCTCCGACATTTGGGTGGCTCCCTTCAGCAGCACTACTCTCCCCTGGAAGCAGTGCTGTCTTCCCACAGCTCCTCAAACCCAGGACGAAGCTGGTGTATAAAGGACAGGACAGGGCAGGGAAAGGGAACGATCTTGGCTTGCTTGGCAAGCTGCTCAGATGCAGTGCTGCTCCATGGATGCTGACACTCAGGCAAGCTGCGTTAAAAAACAACCCAAAACAAAACAAAACACCCCCACACACAACAAAACACAACCACAACCCAAACCACCCAACAAAAAAACCAACAAGAAACACAAAAAGAACCTGGTGCTTTTCATCTTTCCTTTCATTTCCTTCTCCTCCTGGTTTTCATTTAGGCAGGAATGCTGGAGCACCATTCAGGCGCCTGGATGTAACAGAGACTTCTGACTTCTTGTCAAAACAGCTCCTGCTTCCCTCCTCCTCCTGCAATTCTATTTGGCATTCTGCATGCTCTTATGTTCTTACACTTAACCGCAGTAGTGCCAATCAGAGCCTTCCTGCCTGTCTCAGGATCCTCCCCCTTAATGCTTTTACAAGGCAACACATCCTGATTTCCTCAGCTAAAAGCACTAGCAAAACCAACAGTCTGCATGGCTCCCCTGAGCCTGGAAGCAAAGGCCACAGCCACCTGGGGAACTGCCCACAGCCCTTCGCACCCCACCGCTGCTCCGAGGCCTGAGCAGTCGAGGCTGTTCAACCGCACTGCCCTTCTGTGCCTTAGTACCCAAGTATGATTTTTCATCTCTCTGCCAACCTAACAAGATCTGTTTGAGGAAAATAGTCTCTGTTTGCAAACACTGACAAAAAGAAAGAGGGAAGAGATATGCAGCCTTCCTTTTGCTGGCCAGCACAGTTAGCAGAACTCACTTTTTCTGTGCTTAAAGTGCAAGTTATCCCACTGAAGGAACTGTCTGTCCTTTTCCTAACCTGTAAAGGCCATGCCACCACTGAGCAGACACTCACAGAAATTACTTTAGGCAAACAAAAAAGAGGCAGCCATCATTCAGCCAAGGAGGACCAGGAGAAAACATCAGCCCAGACCTCAAATATAAATGGCAAAGGTCAGCTGGCGCCAGGAGACCAGCATGGATTGATACCTGTCAATGCAGTCCTCAGGCCATCCTCTTTGCTGGTGGTGGGGTACCACAGAGGAGCTGAAATACAATCCCTACTGTGTTGTAACAGAAATGCATGGAAGCTAGGAAGAGCCCAAAACCTGTGGTGAATTAGCATCGTATTGTAATCACATTATAGTAGCAATTTATCAATACGTAGTATTGATTCAGTGAGCCTACCTTCTTGTGGGTTCAATGGGAAGCCAGGAAACAAGAAGGATAAATACATTCTACTTTTAGAGAAAAGAATGGGGGGGGGGAGGGGGGAGAAACCCTTAACTCTAAAACCCTACACTTGAGAACATGTTAAGAGACTCACATCGGACCTCACAGAATCACCAGGTTGGAAAAGACCCTTCAGATTTTCAGCAAATTTAAGCATCCTCATCAACCTCGTGCATTTCATTTTCCTGTTCTCCTAGCACATTTGCACTGCCCCACGGACAGGGCTGTGCTCATCTCTAACCTACAAAGCTCTGGTTTGTCTAATTACTCTGACCTTATCTGATTCTTGGCAAAAATCAAACTTTTCCCTTTGAAAGTATTTCCTCTGAGAAGTTAACTGAAAGCCTACTTCCAGGGACACAGATACGGCTGAGCACAGTATCACTTTGAGAGTCTAGCAAATAAGAGCCTCAGTCTGCAAGCTATCGTTGGTGCCAGGGTTTTGCAGACCTCTCAACTCAAATGTTGCATTGTGTTAGCACAGCTGTATCCACAAGCAAAAAGCCAGGGGATTATGCAAAAAGGACTCTAACTTCCATCATTCTTCTGGCTCCAGAAAGGGTTTACAGTCTTTTTTTCCAAATAACACAAGGGCACGTACCTTGTAGAAAACAAGGAATGTGTACAGCAGAAATGACAAGCCAGGGTCAGGGACCCCACTTAGTCCCGCCTCTCAGACAGATCCTCACTTCACTCTCAGTGCTAACCAGAGACCTGGCTTTCCCTATGTTGGGAGAGGACAGGACAGAGACACCCACTGAGGATGAAGGCAGTGACATCTGGCTCTGGACACCACGCGTGCAGAAGCCTGCCAGAGAGTAGGCATCCATGCAGGCCGACTGTCCTACATCTGATGGCAGGGACGAGCGCAGAGTGCCAGGCAGGCCTGCTCTGCTCAGCCAAGGGGCTCCCTGGAAGAAGCTCCAGCTCCCCCAGCTCCAGGCTCTGGCAGCCCTCAGAAGACTGACAGGAGAGAGGAACGGCTGAGACCTGGCCAAGGGATCCAGATAGCTCACAAACATGAGGCCTCCTCCTGAGCCAAGACACAAAGTCAGTGCCCTTCACCCCTTTCCAAAGGCAGGGAGGAGGTGCAGCCCCCAGACCACGTGCCCACCATACAGCATCCCTGTCCCTGGCACATCCCTTGCGCGCCTGCAGCTGGGGTAGCTTAAGCAGAAGGGCACTGAGCACTTGTACACTCCTGGGCTGGCAGCCTCAGCCATCTGGGCCTCACAGCAATGACCAGAGCCTGGCCAGCAGCACCACCCCAGAGCCTGCAGAAGTCTCTGACCTCCTCAAGCAGATGAGCTTCTGGGGCTCCTAGAACCAGTGCCCCCTCCCTGGGGACAACTAGAACTTAGCCAGTGCCCCACACAGTCTTGGCTGGTGTGAGGGTAAGGTCTGGTGCAGCTGTGAATACACAGGCAGAAGCAAGGCAAGTTTGAGGAGCAAGGTGTAGCATCCGGAGGCGCAGTGAAGAGTTTGCAGGGCTGTAACCTCATGTCCTCCTCATAACCAGGAGGATCACAGGCTAGATGGACCCTCCCTGGGGCACAGTATGGCTACTCTTTTCCTAGTGGTGGTCCTTCCTAAAACAAAGAGCAGACTGCCTTCCCTGTTCATAGCTTGGGCTTAGAGAGGGACATTCTTCTAGATACCAAATACACAAAAGCAACTCCTTCACTCCCAACACTGACAACTTACCTGCTTGTTACAGGTCAGAGCTGTTTGCAGCTCCTTGGCTGATCATTTCTGACTCTTGTATTTGCATCCTAAAGTACCAATGCTCTTCATCCTGCCTAGCTTTTAAAATCACAGCCACCTTCCAGACTCCTTCACCTCAATATACATGAAGCCGTAAGATATCAGCAACTGCTTAAGGAGCTACTGCCTGGACAGACTCAGACCTTCAGGGGTTGCGAACCAGCCTGTGCATCAGGCTTAGTGTATTTATCTGACAATCTAATGTGGGAAGTCCCTGTCAAACTTCCAGTGAGCTTTCTGCATCTGGTTTCAGCAAGTCATCACTCCTGCCTCAACCAGCCTCTTGCCCACAGGCTTATTTTTACCCCTTGATTCCAGACCCTACTCGCTAGCAAGCCTTTGAATAGACTAAAGGATAAAGAGGAATTACTTTGAACTTTCAGCATGGCACTCAGGATTGGTTTTAGGACCCATTAGATTTTGGATAGATCTGCTGTCTCACTCACAGCTGCCTGCCTACTTCTTTTTATCTACGCTGAAGCCATGAAGGCAGAATGAAAGCATCCAAGGAGTGTGCAAGAGTTGGCTTGACTCTGCTCCCAGTGACACGAGCAGACACTTCCCCACAGGAGGACCCAGCCAGGCAAACACTGCGTGCTGCAGAAAAGCCAGTCCTTAGGCTTTGCTGAACTTGGCACGCTACCAAGAGGATTCTGTTTGCTGCTAGGGCTGTCTCCCTGCACCCCTTCCGAACAGTTTCTTCTTCCTCCCTACCACTAAACAAGCCCTTCCTGCTTGCTCCCCTGGCATACTTTCCACATTACTGAAAAGGAATAAAAACCCAAGTCATTTCCTTTGGCACGGCATTCACTCGGGAAGGATACTACCACATCTCTTATAAGAGAACGATTGGAGGTTGAGAAATTAATCTCTTGTGTTGCCTCAAGATGCATCAGAGATACATTTGTAAGATCAGCTTTGATTTGAAGAACCTTTCACAGGGTTCATGCCCTTCCCAAATTCCCTGGCCTGGGTATCGCCCAGAACTAGAATTTCTTGCAGTATTTCAGTAACTTCCATGTGTTATTCCTGGGAAAAACAGTGAAAAATAAAGTGGAAACATTCAGAAATATGTTTTCAAACTTCTTTTAAAAGAAGTTTAGCATTGATCTGCATTTCCTAGAAGCAGCAAGGAAAGGTAATTATGTGAATTACAATATAGCTTCCATGTCTGGAGAAGCTTCAGAATACATAATGAAGCATTAAGTGCAGAGGAAGATGGATTACAGCACCTGCATCTAGATGGAGATGCACAAGGTAACCACTGCTGGGCTCAACTGTGGGTTATTTTGGGCACCTAGGAGAAGCATCTCTGCATGTCCTGTACCACGCATGCCAGAGGAGGGTGAGTGTCTCAGCATTCTTGTCACAACCCCACCCGACAGAGGCACCAAGCAACACCGAACACACGGCTGCCGGAGGTAACACCCCTCCACGCAGCAAGGGGAAGGACCTGACCTTCTGCTGGCCAGGTGAGCTCCAGCACCTCCATCTGCCCAAGTACTTCCATGGTCTGGAGTTAACAGATTGGATATGCTCCTTCTGGCATTGGATAGCTGCACCTCAGACAGCATCTTTTTCCACAATAGACTGTTTTGCACCTAACAATTACTTGTGGTGGTTTTGGCCCTAGCCAAAGGCCAAACACCCACCAAGCCGCTCGCTCACTCCCCCCTTCAGCCGAAAAGGGGGAGAAAATAGATATTAGGAGGCTTAGGACTTGAGATAAGGACAGAGGGAGCACTCTCCAATTAGTGCAATGGGCAAAACAGACACAGCACAGAATAAAGGAAAGAAAAAGGTGATTTATTACTACTTACTACAACTACTACACCCAGTGAACCAGAACGAGATAAGAAGCGGCCAGGTCTTCAAGCACCTTCCCCCCCCCCCCCCCTTCTTAGCAAACTTAAACCTCATCCCGATTTTACTCCCTTCTTCCCCCCCCAACATGGCGCGGGGAGGGGCAGGGAATGGGCAGTGGGGTTCCGGTGATTCCCAACAAGCTGCTTTTCTTCCCCAGATATTATCACTTCTACTTCCTCCCCCCACCCCTCGCCTCTTCGCACTCATGACTTTAATCAGAGATTCGCTCCCTTCTTCCCTCCCGTTCGCAGTACAGGGGGGGCAGGGAATGGAGAGTGAGGGGTTTCAGTCCGTTTCTCCCAAGCTGTCTTCCATCTCAGCTGGGGGGGGGGGCATTCCACATACACACCCCCTTCCCCTGCGGCACCGTGGGGTCCCACCCACGCGAGAGTCGTGTCCACGAGCTTCTGCAGCGTGAGTCCTCTCTATCGGGGAGTCATCCCCTCACCACAGGCCTCTCAGCAGGACTCTCCCCTCCATAGGGTGCTGACGTCCGGGTCCAGACCCCCCGGCCTGGTCACCCGCAAAGTCACAAGTCCCTTGGCAAACCTGCTGAGGCGTGGATCAATCTTCACAGGGCAGAGTGGTCTCTGCTCCCCGTCCTCATCCATGGGCTTCGGGGGGACACCCGTTTCACCATGGACTCCACCACGAGCTGCAGGGGAAACTCTCTTCACATTCTTCATCCCCCCCCTCCTGCGGGCCTGGCCTTGGCATCTGTGCAGCTTGTTACATCTTCTCACTCCCGCTCCGGTGGCAAAGTGCGCCTGCCAGCAGTTTTTTTCTCCTATATGTGATTCACAGAGGCGCTATGACCAGCTCTGATAGGCTTAGTCTCAAATTTGGCCTTGACTGTACCAATGTTTTGAAAATATGGGGCTTGGAGAAAGCTGTAACTGCAGCTTACAAGAGCCACTGAAGCAGCAGTTACACCAAACTACAACATTACTGATACACATGATAGCATCTATGTCATTGTGTTTAGAAAAAAAATACAGGAAGGCTGATCCTGCTGAAAGCCAAGGAAGGACACTGCAGCAGCTTCTGAGAATCAGCACCTGAGGCACACATCACTGCTTAGTAAATGCACGCACAGTAACTGTAGAGATGCAAAACTTAAAACAGGGGAGAAAGTTTAAGTAAGATTTTCCTGCTAAAATAACCAGATGGAAAGAAAGAGATACCTTCACCTATATTTTTAGGACTTTCCAAAATGCACACCAACATTCTCAAAGCTACTACATGCCATCTGTCTGTTCTCCAGACATGTACGTTTTTAGGGCTACTTTGTGACCAGTACTCTCCATTTTCACCAGTCTGTGAGTCTGTAACATACGAGGAAAGAAACCCCACGACACGGTAATATAGCAAATTAAACCTGAACTTACATCCATACAAGAAGGAAGAACAGAGACTTGCAGAGGTCCTCTCAGCCTGCCCACACCCTGCCTGGCTGGGGGGGAGGCTGAGGACAGAAGCTACCCTAGCTCAGTAACCTTTCCCAGTTCTTCCATTAGACTTGCTCTGCAGAAAGACTGACAGGCACAGATCAAAGCTTTCCAAATTTAAGATGATAAGCCAGGCCAGTCACATGTAAAAGCTGGGACAACGTGGCTGATGCTCTGCACTTAGAATAAGCGTGTTTTAACCAAAATTGACTTCTGATACCCTAAATTTACACGCCAACTGGAAACCTCACAAGACATAACCTGAAATAGCACCATGTTCACCTGCCTCAAGAGAATAAGCCAACCCCCCCATACACAATACACTCCTCTTACATTGGACATCAATTATTCACACACAAAACGTTCTTTTCTTCAGACACTTTCAATCTGTAGCTCCCCTGCTGAAGCACCTCCAAGACTTACCAACAGCCAGGAGTTAGCTCTATCTGTTTCATAGTCTGGTGGCAGCAGCACAACCTACTGCAGAGTCAGGACGCTAACGCTCACACAGCCACCTTGCATGTCTACCAAACACTACCATGTGTTTTGTCTGTGGTACTAAGAGGCAGTGGAACAGGCACCAAAGACTATGTGTACTGCCCTACGTTACTCAGCTTCATTATGCTTCTAGCACTCATCATCAAGGCTAGACTGTTTTACAAATGTCAGGTGGCTACACTTCTCCAAAACATGTGAGACTCCCATTTTAATGCCTTTCTCCAGTGCAGCAGAGCATTATGTGCATCAAAGTTCACACTCATTTTGCTCAGCATTTTCAGAAATACTCATCAGGGAGTTTCAGATGAATTCCAGTAAAAGCAACCCCCTTTTCAGAGACAGGGCAAAACAAATTGCTTTTGAAAAATTCTTCTTCATATAATTAATTGAAAAGGATTCCATCTGTTTTACCCAAAGCAGCGCTCAGAAGCCGGGGAGGGGTGGGGGGTGCAGACAGAATTAAAAACTGTTTCTTTGACCTTAAAAATTAGCCATGGATTGCAAGAGAGAAACTGATCTTAAGAGAACAGCAAGCGCTGCATTATTTAATTTTTTTCCCAATAAATAGATAACCCTAAATATATTTCAGGCTTTTCACTTTTATAAAAAAATCATACACCCAGATGTTAAATACTGTGTACACCACTGACTAATAACACAGCTTCTTTCAACTATAACACAGCAGCGCTTTCCAGTTGTGTCTGTCCTATCAGTGATCTGCTACGTGATGCCTCCCTGTCAGGAAATGGCTACTTTATAGTTACAAGCACCATTTTGTTATTCCTTAAGAAACGTGCTGCAGAGATTAGGCCTCAGTGAGGCCTGTGGGTACAAGCAGTAAGCTGTTGCTCAGGGGGCAGCCAGTGCCATCAGTGTCCACAAGCCTTGGAACGAGGTTCGGCGTGGAGCACAGTAAATGGTCTGAGAGAGTCTATACCCAGCCCATACGCACCAAATGTACCTGTTACTCCAGGCGCTGCTCAGAAGCCTGCACTGCTCACCCTGAGACCGCCGAATACAAACACCGACTGTCATCTGCTGCACACCTCAGCTTCAGGAGACATCGGGGCAACGATCAACTAGGGAACAGAAAGCACTTCCTTACTCTGGTGCTGACCTTGAGCTCATCTTCCATCTGAGACATTCAAAAGAAAAAGTACAAACGGTGCCAAGGGACCCTCCCTGAATGCTTTACCTGGTGGTTGGGGAATCAGGTCACCAGAACCGTACCGCACTTGACACCTTGCTTGTCAGATACCTCCCAGTGACTGTAGCTGCTACTCTCCAGTGCACAGGCCACTCTAAGATGCTCTAACTGAGCATACTAAGTTAAGGCAGCTAAAGATACAGCACCTTTATTTCAACGAGTCCATGGAAAGGGGTAAAATTTTAATTCCTTGTTAACACATGTAACTGCCGGGGGCCACTTCGCACTTCAGCCCTTCACATTACTTAGGAACAACTCCACACCTTTTTCTTTATTAAAGGTATGAGCATTTTGCATGAAATCATACTTTTGTGTCAGGCTGCACACCAAACACTATGAGTTCACAGTACTGAGGAGCTGCACAGTAACACACCCAGAGACTCGCAGCCCACAGGATACTACAGCTGGGGGCCTGTACTCAGCACTACTGCATCCTCACAGTCCTCACTCCTGTGATTACGTATTAGGCAGCAGGTTAAGTTCCCTTGACAATACAATAAAAAGTAGCATCAGTGCCAAAGCAACAGCCTTCACCACTTACAGCAGTGGAGAAAGCCACAGTGGCATTCCATAGCACCATCCAGCATTGATGCTCACACTGCCGTCACTACAGCCACCAAACAGCTCTTGCAGCAAAGAGAGAGGTTTAAAACCTTGCCTGGGCCATCCTCACCCAGACAAGGAAGTAAGAAGATCTCCCCCTCCACAGATTTTGGGACGAGCAGTTTTTCCTCCTCTGTCCCACCTGGTTTTGATCCCCCCCCGTACAGGGAGTATCACCATAGATGGCTTCCTCAGCAGCCACATCAAAAACAATTTGACTAGTACTCACAGTTTCTCTTTGCTCACTGGATTTGGGAGTTCATAGAAACTACTAGCAGGGGAACTCCTGAAAGAGGAAGTGTGGGTGTTTAATTCACCACTATTAGTTTGCTTGTGTAAACAATTTGTTTTCTCTCTCCTGGGACAAAGTGTTTCAAAGTAAGTGTTTTAAAGTGTGCCTCACTTGTTGGAATGGTGAAACTGGGTCAGAGCACTGACAACAGAGACCATTCTGAAGCCAAGCACACTGGTGACTCTGCGTGTTCGCTGCCTTGGGGGTTATGTGGAGTACGTAGGTCAGATAAAGCATTGCTGCCACTTTTCTCTTTCTGATCTGAGTAAAACACAATCAAATCCAGAAAGTGAGGCAGCAGTCAGGTGACAAGGTATTTTCTAGGTTTAATTCTTGCTGACACAGTGGTACCAGCAAATTCCCGTGACCATTAGCAACAAACATCGGCAGTCATTGTGTACGGGGAGCTGGGACTAAGCACACAGGGGTACAGCTTTACTCCATCCTTTTGACAAATGAAAAAGTAACAGCTAACAAATTCCATTATTCTCTTTCTGCAAATAAAGAGAAAGCTTCCAACGGGTGAAAACAGTTCTTGTGGTTACATACCACAGATTCAAGACTTAACACGGCATTATTTTATTGCATCTACATCTGGTGCCAGTTATTTTTATACAGCTTCTTTGTATAAATTCAGAAACATGAAAAAGCCCCTTGAAAGTCTATCAACCACTCTTAAAAATAAACACTCACAAGTTCATTCCTCTGTATTTTTCTGTACCCCAGCTATGAAGTATCCCCTGCACAAACACAGATACAAACCCATGTCTCTGGGGAGTCACAAATCTCTTGAGCAGGTAACCTGATCTGCTGTGACCCCTAAAACTTATTATTTCTTTCCCAATCTGCCTTCCTTCCAAAACCATGGGACCAAGAGGCAAAGCAAGGAGGAAATAAGGATCTTCCTTTCACAGTTTGCTGGCCATGACCTCACATGGGCAGATCATTGTCTTGTATCTCCTCCTACTTGCAAAGTCCCACCCCAGCCCCTGGGGAAGGTGGTGAACATTAACAATGCCCAGCCAGGAGCTGGGATCAGCCAGGTCTATTCCACATTTCTCCCATAGCCAGCACACAGAACAGCTGGAGATGCCCAGAAAGACCCTGCTGAGGCCAACATCCCTTGTCGCCCAAGCAATTGGCTGGCACTTGATGCTGAGTATGCCTTGACAACCAGACAAGCTAAGCCTGGAGGGACTGCTGGTTTACTCTTCTACCAGAGGGGCTGTTGCATTCAGCTGGGCTTCCTAATGTGCTGCAGGGCTCAAGTAGGAGCAAAGCTTTTTCTGGCATAAGAGAAGTGACTGCTGTCAGCTGCCAGTCGGCCTTCAGCTCGCATAACCTGCATTTAGGCTTAGTTTGTGCATTCTAGTTTAGTGCTAGAACCAGTTCCCCAGGCCCATCCAGCTAGCTGCAGTGGTCCCTCTCCCATCCAGGGAATCTATGTGTTGGTGAACAATAGTGGAAGACACCCAAATGGTAATCCAGCTTTAAAAACACCCAAATAACTTCTAACTCTTAATTGCACTTCTCCTTCCACACTTGGCCCATCCTGCCAGTGGTGTCTCTCTCCCATCACTTCCCTGTACAGCGCCAAACACTGACTATCCCACACCACCAGCACTGCAGAGCCAAGCCCCAAGAGCCACCTGTTTGAAGCCTCCTGTTTGGCAAACTTTTGTCAACTTCCGCTCATTAATCTCTTGCCCAGAAGCTCATCCCAAGCCCAAGAGCACCTTCAAACAGCTACTGTGCTTTTTAGCTGCTTGCCACAAGAAAGCATCTCTCCCCTATCCCCTCACAAGCAGAGATTCAGAGACACATACCTGTCCTCGCACTCACACTGCGCACACCTACAGACAAGTTACACTGATGTCACTGCAATACACTCAGGCCCAGAGCAGTAATTCACTATTTCATGACCACCAAGGCTGAAGCTTAAAAGAATGCTCCTGGAAGCCGTAACTCAGCCACTTTCCAAGAACCCCAGACATTTATGTGTAGCCTTGGGAGGACCGACATGCAAATGATGAGCACCTTACGTGCAGTTTGGAGTTAGGCTATTAGTCACAGACCCAAGAACTCGACACATTCAAATGGCAAGGACTCTGCTGGACTTCACTGGGATTAGCGAAAGTTTGAAATGCAGGGAAAGGATGCTAGCCCAGAAATGGGTGTAAGGAGCCAAGAAAATAACAGTCTTGCCTTCGATTAGAAGCGGGCAAGCTTGAGAAGTTGGTTATGTTTCATGCTAGCCACCGCACAGTGGATGAATAAAAGTAAGGGATTCCATACATCATGGCCTTTGCCAAGACTTTACATGAGCTATCTTTCCTTGGAGATTGTACATTCAGACTCAGTAGGGCTTTACAGATGCCAGGGATAGCACGTACAACCTCTAGGTTGCTAGACTTGGTGCTTCGTTTTGGTCAGGCTCTTCACCATCACTTCAGGAGCTGCAGGGGATCTGTTGGCCTGCGCTGCACTCACACTCATTTAACAACATGTGTCAATCAGGAAAAGCACAGAGAAAAACCATGGGGCTGTTCACAGCTAAAATTATTCCCACACCAAGTAAAACACCTACTGAACCTACTAGGATCTACCTTTCTTTAATCTGCTGTCTTTCTTGCACACCAGACCCCAGTGAAGTGTCCCAAAGGAAGATTTCCCCTAGCTGTCCACAGGCTGCCCTCCCACTCTGCTGGGCCCTGCTGTGGGTTGGCCCTGGTCAAGCCCCAGGGCTGGCTGGCAGCCGCTCTGCCAGACCTTGGGGAAGCTTGTGGCAGCTTCCCACAGAAGCCACTTGCCCCCATAGCCCCTCGCTAACAAACCCCAGCCACACAAGCACCATACAGGCCCAAAGGGCACACTCCACTGTGACGCAGAAGAAACCCTTGTAGCCAGCATTACAAGCTCATCCGTGCCTGGAAGGGAAACTTCCCACAGACAGGACTGTGCAGGGAGCACAACACCCACCTGGGAACTCAGAGGCCCCACAAAATGAAACCCCAGGGAGTCTTCCCATCACAGTCAATACGTGGCCTCCTAGCAGGAGTTCTAACTGCACCCACGAACACATGCCTGGCCTTGTGAAGGAAAAGGTGATATGAAGCAACATGCTGGTACTGCAACTGCTCTCCTCAATTCACTACTTCAAGTCAGAGTCTCCATCAACCTCAGTTAAACATACTACTCCACTTACCCCAAGGCTCAAAGCTTTTCCTTAGCTTTACATCCCATACTCAGTGCTGCAACCAAAAGCCTGCTGGGAATGTTACTAGATTAGAACTAATAACATCCTAGCCATTATTAAAACATTATTAGTAACTAATGAAAGACAACTATCACCTCCTGTCTGTTCTTCAAACAGGTGAGCCAACTTCAAGTGCTAAGCAAAACACAGAACGCTGTAAAACACAGAGCATCGTGCAATTGACAGCACGATGTATTCCTTGGCCCGAAATACAGGTTGAATTTAGACATAGCTCTCAGGCTGCAATACTAAAAAAAATTTTTTAAATTAAAAAAAAAAAAAAGGAAAAAACCACCCCTCCAGCTCACTCTGGAGCAGTAAACCCAACAGCTCTCTTGCCTAGACTACAGCATGGCAAATGTAAGACTACTGGCAGTAACAGAAGATGCCCAGTGCATCTTCCAAAAGGGCGTCACAAGTTAGCATGCTATCTTTAGCAAGGAACAAGACACGCAAGACAGCTAAAACACTTCTCTGGCTTCCAGAGCTGTTATTAACCATATGGGAAATACACTGTAAGTGATAGCTAACATATGCCCTGTCATTCATGAAATACCAAGGGATGGAATAACATTTTTCATATAGACATTAAAAAAAAAAAAAGAATCTGCACTATAACAGACCAAATATTGATCTTGGCAGATCATATCTCCTAGCAAAAAAAAAAACCAAAAATGCAATAAAGTTAAATGTTTTAAGGGACATACTGCAGAACAAATGCTGAGAATATCTTCCTTCCAAACTGGATGGGCTGTGCATTTATCAGTGCAACAAGCACCCATGAGGAATTTTTACAGAACCACTAAATAGAAAATGTAAAGTAACTGAAAGAAAGTTAGCTGCTCACTTGGTGGTGAATCTTCATTTCTTTCTTTGATCAAGCAAGCCAAAAATTCCAGGCAACACAGCTGCCAAAGACATATATGCTACACAAAACACAGAGCACCGACACGCACTGGAATGTAGATTTCCTGCATAACTCCTCTGAGAAGCCGGTAAGACTGCCCTGGCTTTCAGCTAGCATCCTGTCACTAGGATCTGGGAGGGGGCACAGCCAGGACAGGTGACCCAAACCAGGCAAGGAGTTAGTCCATGCCATATGACATCATGCTCAGCATGCAAAAGGGGGCTGGCCAAGGAGGACCTAGGTGTCCTGTGAGCTGACCAACTGCCTGGCGTATCAACTGCTTTGGGCATTCTGCTCTAAGTCCCGATGTTATTCCCCCCTGCCTCTGCTGTCCCAGTAAACCATCCTTATTGCAACCCAACAGTTTCACCTTTTCTTCTTCCAATTCTCTTCCCCACCGTGCAGCTCTCATTGAAGTCAATTAAATTCAAACTACTGGAAGTCATCACAGGACTGAAAATTCACATTTTCTGCTCGCATCTCCCAAAACCGACCTCTTGCCAAAATCCAAACCAACCACCTTGTAGAAGAGCTGTCTCTGCAGAGATGCTAGGGAAGCCTCCACACAACGCTGGGGTTCTCCTGCGGCGCATGGGCAGACACAGTGCAAACAGGTAAGCCCCTAAGAAACACGCTGCAGGAACCCTGGCTTCCTTCTCCTGAGGTACTCAAAGTGTTCCAATGGCAATTTTTCATCTTGCATTAGCTACCACAAACACTTTGAAGACAGTATTTTCTTTGCATGCCCAGCTGTAGCTAAAAAGGCTTATTATGGCATGTCACCAAGTGCTGGCACCTCATAGCTGCCGATATCTAACCATCTTCCTGAGAAACTGCAGCAGGTTACAGTTACAGTTCTGGTTTGCAGTTGCATTAACAAAACAAATCCATCTTAAAAAGCAGGGAGCAGTTTCCCCACGCACGCAGACCCAGAACTGGCAGCAGGTACAGCCAGACCTCAGCCCAGGCCATATTAAATCCTCAAGTTAAAGGCTCGCTCGCAGCATCAGCACAAAGCCTGAGTGAGAGGCAGCACCCTGCCACATGGGCGCAGGCTGAGCTGGAAGGCAACAGCTGGCAAACCTGCCCATTGCTCCATGCAGGAGAAACCACCCTACACCAGAGCCTTCAGATTTTGCCTGGAGTACCTGCCCAGGCATCAGCAGGGCGGGCAGAGAAGATACTCCTCTTTGGTAAATAACATTCCTGCACCATTTATTCACACCTGCCTTCTGCCACTCTCACGTGCTCTGCAGCTCAAAGCCTTCATCCGAGCCAGCAAGCTCAGGAAGGAGCACAGTCAAGTCACTCAGGCATGCGTTTCCACTGCTCTCCACACATTCCTTCTCAACTCTATTTCAATACTTACTTTGGCATAAGCTCAGAAAGCATTACCCGTTAAGAGAAACTATAAAGCAGAGGATTAAGAGGAAGATAAGGCTTTGGGATCTGCAGGCAAGTTAAGAATGCAAAGGTCAGCATACATAATACTCACCATGCATGAAAGGAAAACCAGTAAGGCTTTGGGCTATTTTCATGTTGGAAGTATGTTTCAACCGAGTCAGGGTCAAAGAGCACCAGAGTTAATTACCAGAAAGCATGGATGTGTATTCAGCAAATATAAAGAGGAAGCCAAAGACATTGTTTTGGATGCAAAGAAAGAGAACTGTTTAAAAGTCCAGAAAGTTTCTGTTTTTTCTTTTCCTTTACAAGCCACTTGTGAGACCATGTTCAGAGCACTGTGTTTAGTCCCGGGCGTCTGGCCAGATGACATTCACAGGCTGGGGCTGGTGAAGCGAGGAGCAATAGCTTTTTCTTTCTGTCTTAGGAAAGCCCCTCAGAGTATGATTGTTGCTAAGCCCACACAGGTGAGGCCAGGGGTGATGGCATTAGCATCCCTCACCAGAGCCAGCCTGCAGTTGTCATGGCACAGCACGTATCTGCACCCATGGATTTGTCCCCTAGCTTTTAAATACCATGCAAAATGATTCGGGGCCTTCAGACTTTTCAGGACTTGGGAAAACACCACCTGCTCAGGCGCAAAGAAGGGCTAGTGCTCAGCAGCCAGGCTGAGCTCATAATTTAGAGCAGCGTTTCCAAAGACCCAGAATGATCCTACCAAGAGAACGTGGCTGCAGCTCCACAACTTCTCTTCCTTCATGTGGCACACCTCTCTGCTGATCCCAAAGCAGAAAACCAAACCCACCAAAAACACACACTGGCGTTACCAGCCAGGTCCTCCTCACAGCATTGCAACAGGCAGACAAACAACCACAGATCAAACTTCCACCGAATAGCAGACCAGAAAAGTAAGGATTAAAATTACTCCCTGAATTCTCCTAGACACACAACAAATGGATGCATTATCTGTCTTGCAATTATAAGACAATCATCTTCAGTCACTTTTCTTAGAGAAGACATTTAAATCTTTCTGCAAGCTTTCAATAAATGGTATGTGAGGAAAAACGTAAAATGGAGACAAACACAGCTTTCGCCACCCTAAAAATTTTCCAAGTTTCATTTAGAAGGGTTGAGCACAGGCTTTTGTAGATGGGCTCACAAAAACTATGTAAGGCAACGGAAAAAGCCACAAGGATCAAACCAGGCTTTTGGGCTGGATCTGGCATCCACAGCTAACCGCTGGTTAGCTAACAGCTAGCCCAGGGCCCGCCACAGCTGCTCACACCACAGGGAGAGGGTCCTCACCTCAGCAGGCCAGAGGAGCCCACCCAGGTGATGGGCAACGTGCCTAGGCAGCACCTTGCGAAGCGGCCTGGGGACTGCACCCCCATCCCCGTGTTCTCATGGGGCAGCTCCACATGTGCCACACATTTTACACACGTTTCTCACAAGGGCTGTTGTGACTAGGTTAAGCATCACAGCACCCGGATGAAGGAAGGTCTTACACTTCCCCACTGCACAGACCCGTCTACATCTTGCCAACCACATCACCAGCTGGGATGGTGGGTGCTTTCCAAAGCAAAAGGTCTGGTGCGGAGCCAGCCACGGGCAAGACTTGCCACGGTGCCTGGCAGGTCCTTAACCACCTTTCATTTCTGCAGCAATGTTGTGGAACAAGATGACAGAAGAGAGGCCACACATGTTTGTCTTGGTTCACCTACACGGGGCTCTCTAAGCCAAACTGCAGCAGGCTGGGTCATGGAGCAGGACATCTCGCCCACCAGGTATGTACCACACAGGTCCCAGACCGAAGGCAGGATAAGACTGAGCTCTACAGCCGAGAATGCTCAGTAGTAGCAGCTGCCCTTCCACGAACAAACCATGTTGTGGCTCACAGCAGCTGAGACAAAGAAAATTCCACATCCCTGCCAGCCCTGTCTCCTCAGTGCTGTTCAAACTGCAAATCCTCAGGCTCCCAAACAAGTATGGCATGCTGAACCAGCACATCTTCGGAGCACATAACTGCAGGTGGCAGAAAGTCAGATAAAGCTAATGATGGCCACAAGCAGTCCTACTCCAGGTCACAAGCACTAAAAACACTAACCAGTGATACCCTTCCTGGCTGTCAGTAACACGCTCGATAAGGAGACACGGGATAGCAGTATTACATTAAGTGCTTGCTGTAGTATTTTATTTGTCAGGACAAATTTATCTCCAGTGTTCTAAACAACTAAGACACATACTGGAAATTAGAACCTCATACCCATCCCGTTCCTACCACATCACCTCCGTGTTTCGTTACACAGTGACTCAGAGTAACACAGGCTGCCAAATATTTACACTTCTGCCTCCTCTCCCCATACACCTACCAGTTGAACCCTAAGTGACTTGAACAAGCAGTTTAACTAGCAACACTTGACTCTGTTCAGCTTCTCCCCGAGCTACTCTTGAGTAAGGAATTTTAGAGAGTCTTTGCAAGTCACCGTTTTGATAAATCCCCGAGTACAGAGGTATGTGAACCTCTTGTTTTCAAGATCCGTGTGGTATGCCGAGGGTTTAGAGCCACAGGCAAGTCCTGCACAGCCACGCAGCCTGCAACGCATGCACCCACAGAACCAGTTTTCTGTGTGCTGCTCCGCTCCACGCCTGGAGTCACGACTGCTGGAAGGTAGGACCACAATTCTGCTGCTGAGCCCCTTTCAGCACCTGACCCTGAGCCCCTCAGGAATTATCCTACAGGGCTAGGGAGCTGTGACTGTGGTTTGGTAACGCGTTATGAAAAAGCCTGAGACCATATTTATGTCACATAGTACTCTAGCAATTCCCTCCTGCTGATGGGAGATGAATTCCATGACTTAGTGCTATGACAGGACAGCTACTTTAGTCTAGTAGGCAACAGAAGCTCTTTAACTGCTCTTTGTACAGCACCCATCTGCTTTTTAAAGCAGTAGCTCCCTTCTGAAAAATCCAGTCCCTCAGTAACCACTATGTTTGATCTAGCTGTAGAAGCCATCCAAAAATGCCCGATCTTCAGTAAAGAGCTAGTCATGCTCTACATTAGACACAGGGAGAGCAACAGAACCAGTGTTCCTGGCGCTGGGAGCAGCATGCCAAGGCCCTCGAGCAGCTGATCACACACTATGTGCTCCAGTGAGCCAAGGAAGGGGTCGCTGGGGCAAAGTTCCACACAGAGACCATGACCACCCCTCCCAAAAGGGACCCTAGAGCAGGAGCAAGGGACACTGAGCTGGCCACAAGCACAACAAGGTGCACAGCAATCCAAAGTGAGCCCCAGGAGCCCCGATATGCTGCACCTAGCCGCACAGGCTGCCAGCAGACCCCTGGCCTGCACAGCCACCACTCACATCGCACAGCCCCAATACGAGAGAAAAACCCCAAAAAAAACCAGAATACTCAGCTGACCACAGCTGTGCCACCCGTGCTCAGGACAGCAGAGATTACGTGCCCCTGGGTTCACACCTTGTTCAGCACACAAGTTCCTCAAGCCACCAGAAGTTTTATAAGTGATTTCAAACTCCTGAAACTTAAACAGGATCATTTTCTCAGCACAGACTAACATTTGCACCAGCTGTTCTGTCAGAGCCTTAGCCAGAGAGTAAGCCTACATTACAGTACTGGTACAACCAAGTCCTGACAGAAGCACATTTTCAACAGCACTGTCAGATCCCAAACCTAGAATGGGGCAAAACCAAACTAACAATCCAAACATTGACAAGGTCACCAAATACAAACCAACTGAAACCTAGAAAAATTCCCGGGGGGAAAAACAAGTCAGCCCTAAAACCCATTTGGTGAGTGTGCTCCTAGCAACATACAGGAATCATGTTCCAAACAGCTGTCCCACCACTGCTTTCAGAAGGATGAGCATTGCTGATAACCTTGGTAATTATTACCTACTTTACATTTTTAATTAACACTAAAAACGAGGCAGTGGATTAACTACAAATCCTCTCAACGAAATTAAATGCATCCTAGGATTACAAACAGCAGAACACAGGGGCTCTTCCCCACAGATGTCTTCTTCCCTAACTGTGCCATTAACACAGTTCTATTTACCACAGGCTTCCTGCTCACCTAATTAAATATTCAGGTCTCACGCAAGCTATTAACAATTAAATACTTCTGGTGCTAAATAAATCTAAAACTAAAGAAACTTACCACATTTCTGGCCTGCGGAATGGTACGAGCTTGGCTCCATGGCCACACCGGCCTGTTTTACCCCCAGCAAAACACAGAATCAGTGAGTCAGGGCCGACATAGCTGAGCTGAAGGCGTAGCTGCTCGGAGTGGGAGTATCTACACCTCGGAGTACCTGCCTTTCCAGGCACTGCCTCCCCTGCCCCACAGCCTGTACCTGGTCAAACGTGCGGTTCCACAGACATCCCCAGCCCCGTCCCGGTGCCCCACGGGCTCTGTTCGAGGGGGAAAGGGCACCCCGGCAAGCGCCGTCCTGCCCGCCCCGGGGCTTTCGGCAAGTACCAGGTGTTTAGCTCAGCGCTCATCAACACAGCTGCGCTGGCAAAGGCACACAAAGCTGCTCCTCGCTTAAAAGGGCTTAAGGGAGATAAGTAAATAAACCAGAGAGCTGGGCGGCTCGGAGGGGTGAGGAAACAAAGGAATCAAGCCAGCTGAGGAAAATCCACCTTCTGCTTCTCTGCACCTATCAAGTCAGACCTGTGTGACTCACAATAAACTTGTACAGCAGTATTCATGAGGCAGTATCTGAGAAGAGAAACTGGCAGGACACGCTTTGTACCCCCGTCCCGTGTGCCACAGATGCCCAGCCCGAGCACTCCCCTCAAGCCCGGCTGGGCTGCGCACAGGCTCCGAGCAGGGCTAGCGCGGCGCTCCTCCTTTACAGCCCGTATGACCTAGTTACACGGGGGAAAGAGCGGCCCGAGGGAGGCTGGCTGGCGCAGCTGGAAGCGCGCCGCGGGGGTCCCTGGGCGGCCCGGCCTGCGCAGAGCTGGCGCCGAGCGGCACTGCGCCCACCCGGGACGCGCGGGCCCCAGAGCGCGTCCCCCG